>JBBBDQ010000606.1:2040000-2067500 GCA_037127315.1 Ascarosepion bandense | reverse complement strand
GACGGGAGAGTCCGTAATATGTATATTGTGATTATATTTAGCACCAAGTTTTTAGTGGTTTCATTGATAAAATTTATTTTGGCAAGTTGTTTTTTTTTATCGTAAAGTGCTCAATATCGGAGTGGAGATAGAACGTTGATAAGTACAGAGAATATGTCTTTTTAACTTAGCAGATTCATGCCGACTCCGAAGTTTCGTGAGGACAATGTTATTTTTTTGTAGATGCGTGCTAATTGTTTTTAGATCCCGGAAGAAATGACACACGAAATGTCTCTAACGTTATTAAATTCATAATTTCAGAAAAACATAATCACAAAAAATGTCGCCATGTTTAATGACGTCATCAGTAATCCAGGAAATATTTTCCTGAACATTTTCAGTCATGTAAATAAATATAACAAAAAAAAAATAAAGGAAAATATAAGCATTTGAAATGTTTTCTTTCTAAAATTTATTCAATTATTTATTTTGAAAAAGTTTAATTCATTTTAATGATCACAGATTTTTGTAATACTTTTTCTCATTAGTTATTTGTAAAATAAGAGCCATATATATTTAGACCTTTCAAAGATCAAATGATATTTTTAACTATAGCTACCGTTATGACGTCTGTGTTAATTAACTGTTTTAATTGAATAATAAATGTGGTAATAAACATTAATTGAAATTTATCTTGTAAATATAAAAGAATTTTCTTTAATAGAAACGCTCGGAAATATCTCGACGTTTTAGCACCTAGAGAATTTGCTTTTCAGAAACTTATGCATATTTTAAATAAAAAGTCATATCATTTTTAACATACAGTACTGTGCAAAAGCATTAGGACAAGAACTATTTCATCTTTTACGAGGCATTAAAATAACTGCGGCAATTTACCAATCGCACCTAGTATATATACAGTACAGTGCAAAAGCATTAGGACAAGAACTATTTTATCTTTTATGAGGCATCAAAATAACTGCGACAATTTACCAATCGCACCTAGTATATATACAGTACTGTGCAAAAGTATTAGGACAAGAACTCTTTTATCTTTTACGAGGCATCAAAATAACTGCGACAATTTACCAATCGCACCTAGTATATATACAGTACTGTGCAAAAGTATTAGGACAAGAACTCTTTTATCTTTTACGAGGCATCAAAATAACTGCGACAATTTACCAATCGCACCTAGTATATATACAGTACTGTGCAAAAGTATTAGGACAAGAACTATTTTATCTTTTCTGAGGCATCAAAATAACTGCGACAATTTACCAATCGCACCTGGTATATATACATTACTGTGCAAAAGCATTAGGACAAGAACAATTTTATCTTTTATGAGGCATCAAAATAACGGAGGTAGGGAAAATGAGAAACCTGAATGGGGGATCCTAAAATGGGTATTGAGAAAATAAAGAACAAAAAGAGGAAAACGGGAGAAAATGAGAAATAACTAAAAGAATCATGATGGACAGCTCAAAATAAAGTTTAAAATCACCCCTGCCCTAACACTTTTGCACACTACCGATAGTATGCAAAAATATTAGGACAAGGGTGATTTTCTTAAAAACCTCACAGAAATTCAAATACAAAGAAAGCCAAAGTAAATTGCTAATAAATATTGATTATTTAAAACTACGTGTAAAAGAAATGTATTAAAAAAAAAGTTATATTTAATTTTTTCTATTTTCTATTAAACAAGTTATTTTGAAACTACTCATTATTCTATTATCCTTGGATATGACTGACTTTTTTCTTTTTCCTCCTCTCGAATTGATAAATCTAATATTACTTTGCAAGACACACTTTGGGAACAAATACAAGCTGCTTGACAGGAGATACTATTAGATACATTGAAGATGAACTCGTCCGAATCACCCTAAATTTTCTTCATTCTTTCATTGATGAAACTGCAATTTAGGTAATTATTAAATATTTATAAATTCATTTGATGCACATGTTATTGTGCAGTATTAACAAAAGAACCATTCTATTTTCATTTACAATTATTCACTTGGCAATAAATACTAAAAAATAGTATGAAATACATCATTTTTGCAAAACACTGGGGTGGCCTTATATGACCAGTAGTGGATATCTATAAATTGTTTAATGCGTTCGAATATATCAGTATTATCCAATTATATCATTAGCAAAGCATTTAAATTTTTACGTTTATTGCGGATATGATGAAACTGAATTTTCGGTTTTCGAGGTCTTTGAACAAAAGTGTAATTCTTTTTTCATTACGTTTGTACAAAAGTTAATGGATTTTTGATAGAGTAACGTAGGGGTTCAAAATGTCATAAGCTTATAACATCTTCTATGTTCCTTGATCATTCAGGATGTAGTGGATCATGGCCCTCCACGGCTCCCTATCCCTGGCGGCTCTTAGCACGCTTTCTCCTGTTACACCAACCAATCCCCGTTTTTCACCTGATCAGGCCCTTCAAATATGTTAACCGCTACTTTTACCTGTCTATTTTTCCCTCTAGCTGGCCTGTTAAAATCAGGTCCTCCAAGACCTTCTTCCTCATTGCATGTCTCAGGAACTTCAGCTACCTACTTATCACAAATTACCCACTTACCTTCTTTTTCTATGTGCCCTGTCGTTTCATGACGTAGGCGACCACGTCTCCGTATCCCTGCTGGCTCTTAGCATGCTTTCTCTCGTTAAACCATGTAACCCTTGTTCCATCATCCACCTGATCAGGTCCTTCAAATATGTTATCCGCTGCTTTCCACTGTGTCTTTTTCCGTCTATCTAGCTTGTTAGTATCATATTCTCTAAGCCCTCCTTCCTCATTGAATGTACAAGTAACTTCAGGTGTCTCTTCCTGATGCTCAGTATTAATTTTCTTTTCGTTTCCATCCTTTCCAAAACCTCATCATTGCTCACGTGCTCGATCCATGATATCTGCAGCATCCTTCTGTAGAAACACATTTCAGTTGCTTCGAGTTTTTCCCTCATCTTTGAATGATATTGTCCAGCATTCACTGCCATATTGAATAATTGACATACTCCTCGATAATACGAAGCAAATAGCATCATCTAAATGCTAGAAATAATGGAAGTATTATTAATAAAAAAAATTCCTGCACTCAAAAATATCAATTATGAACACGGCCACAGTGTGCTGACCGTGTTTGGAAAAAATTTAAGCGTTACAAAAAAATCTTCCAATCCTCAACCTCTCTGTGATTTCTGTGACAACTGCTGCTCTTATCTCAGAGTCAACTTTGGTACAGAATCTCAAGCTGTTAGTCTTGTAATTTCCCTAATTTTGAGTTAGAGTTTTGTTTTAACCGCATATCAACCTCTGTAGGTTATTTAATGGCAAAAAGGTGGGGTTTTAAGTTTTTTTTTTAATGGTTGGCTATAGTGAGAAGGTGATTTAGTCAGATTTTAATGCAATTTTTTTGTTTTTATTCTCTTTTGTTTTAGAAAACTGAAAATGTCTTCTAGTTCTGTATTCAAAAATGTTTTGCTGAGAATATTTTTTCCTTCAAAAATGTGTGATGGTAATAATTTTTTCTTCACAAATTTATTGCGGTAATATTTTCTCTTCAAAATTGTATATTTTCTATAAAAGTCTATTTATATATCAGTCAAGTGCCATACGTGATACATGCTTGGGCGATCATGTCTCGAAAGAGACATGACTGACTGGGCAGAACGTTATCCCGCAGTAGGTTGCCATTGCTTTCTGCGGTAGATTGGTTGCCGACCAAGGCTATAGAACCCAATCTGTCCTATTATTTAATCTGTCCTATTATTTAACCCATAACTGGAAGGAAGAGACGGATTAATACCTTTCCCAAGGGTATTTGCGCGTAAGTGAATAAATGGATTCAAGTGAAATTCGAACTCTATCTTGCTTTAGAAAACTGAAAATGTCTTCTAGTTTTGTATTCAAAAATGTTATGCTTGATAATACTTTTCCCCTCAAAAGTGTGTTATGGCAATAAGTTTTTCTTATAAAATATATTATTGGTATTATTTTTCCTTGAAAGATATATTTTTCTCTACAAAATTCTATTCTTATGTATATGCTTCTATAAAACTGTATTTTTATACTTTCATAATGTTTTGACCCCAGTTTTGGGGTTAACTATTAACTAACAGGTTCTACCACCCCGGGTCAGGGTGGACCTGAGAACAGCAGCAATTAAGAGGTTGTTCCATGCCCTTACAACTACTCAGAGGCCTTGCTGCCGGATGCAGTTTACCGTCATGCTCAGGATCTAATTTTCCTTATGAATAAGTTACTAAACCTAACATGCACGTCCTCTGTGTAGTCAGCCTCTGAGATTCCACTCGCCCGATCGACTTAGTCGATTAAATACTTAATTGGGCGTTTAAAGTTTATTGCTTTACTCGCCCTCGGTCGATTAAAATCTCTAAAGGAAACGTGTCGATTCAAATATAGAAAAAAGGAAATCAGATTACTTTTACAATCCAAAAGTATTGAAGATTCACATGTTACTTAGAATGACCTACAATTACATTATTGAACTCTGGTCTTATGCATGGGCGGTTAGTGTAAACATTCGTTTAATTAACTCTTCCAGAATGGAGCCAAAATGTCTCTGTCGCCCAGATTAAAGACGCTCACAGATTTTTAGAAACTCATTTGGAAAAATATTATCCGTGACTCAACAGCAATTTTCTTCTCGCTTACGAAAAGTAAAAAGGAACATTTGAAAAAAAGGAAAAAAAAAATACGTATACTTCGTTCAACCACGCACCGAAAATCAAATTATACAAGTATTTTTTTATAGAAAATAGTTGAAAAAATCAGATTTGTTATTTTTTTATCATCTATGACATGGAGTTTTTTAGTCAGTCAAGTGCCCTACGTGATACACGCTTGGGGTGATCATATCTCGTAAGAGACATGACTGACTGGGCAGAACGTTATCCCGCAGTAGGTTGCCATTGATTTCTGCGGTAGATTGGTTGCCGACCAAATCTATAGAACCCAATCTGCCCTGTTATTTAACCCATAACTGGAGGGAATAGATGGATTAATACCTTTCCCAAGGGTATTTGCACGTAAGTGAATGCACTGAATTCAGCTGGACTTCGAACTAGGCTCCCCAATTTCTCGTTCCGAGCCGTAGTCAGAAAGAAAAAAGAAATTGTGAATTTAGGAACCTCTACACAATTGCCAAAAAACAAAAAACAAAAAAAAAACACCATATCATGATGTTAAAAAGGCTGAAACTTAATAAAACCAAAGTTTTATCATCAAAATGTTTATGCTATTATTAAGAGGAAAAATCAAATTTTGTTGTTATTATTTAAATCTTTTTTTAAATCCTTTCTAACACGTTCGAAATTTTAATTAGATTTTCAATTTTTGTTTTCCATCAGTGATTCACGCTATGTTTACGTAAGGCGACTATTAAGAAAATGGAGTCGGTCGAGTAAACTGATTTTGGAGCGAGTAAATTTTCCCTCGCTCTGGACCGCCGGTCGAGTGATTTCGTTTTCAATTCCCAAAAGCTGGTGTAGATGATAATTTTTTGTCACAAAAACGTTTTTAAGAGAACCATCTCTAAACCAGCTAAATGAATTAAAAAAAAATGATTTATTAGAAATAAGGAAACAGTTGGAATTAGAAAAGCAACGAGAATAACAAGTGTGTTTGAGTTTTGTTTAACGGCACAACAACACCTCTGTGGGTTAATTAATGTAAAAAATGTGGGGTTTAAAGTATTATATTTTAATGTTCAGCTATAGTGAAATGATTGATTCAATCAGATTTTAAGGAACATATTTTTGTTTTTATTCTTTTTTATTTTAAAAACTGAAAATGTCTTCTAGTTTTGTATTCAGAAATGTTTTACTGGGAATATTTTTTCTTTCAAAAATGTGTTATGGTAACAATTTTTTCTTCAAAAATGTAATATTGGTAATATATTTCTTTCAAAGATTGATATTTTTCTATAAAAGTATATTTTTATGTATATATTTCTATAAAAGGGTATTTTTATGCTTTCATAGTGTTTTAACCCCAGTTTGGTGGGGTGAATTATTTAGTTGGGACCCTAACAGTGTACAACCACTCCGGGTCAGGGTGGACGTTGGAACAACAGCAGTTAAGAGATAATTCCATGCTCATCACAATCTTCCAATCAGAGGCCTTGCTGCCGGATGCAGTTTATCATCATACCGAGGACCAGAGAAAACGAGTTCGGAAAAGAAACTTAAAACAGCAAAGTTAACTCACGCACAAGAAAGGGTGAAGAATCGCGTGAAAGCGGGAGACAAGCCAGTAAACCTAATTCAGACAAGTCGAAGAAAATTGGAAAATTGAAGGAAGACGGTTGGGGCGAGCCCTCCGCAGATATCTCTATGTCAGGAAAGAATCCGTTTACTGCGCAGCAGACACACTCTGCACTAACGTAACTTATTAATCAAGTGAGATCAGGGGATAATCTTGATAATGTCTCAAAGACATATTTTATTAAAGACGGAATACTAATAAAGAGGAGGAAGCCTACTAAGATCCGAAAGACTGGGCAATTAGCGAACAAATCATAATCCCAAGAGGTTAGGAACGCAGCATTTTAGGAACAACTCATAAAATTCCATTAGCAGGCACTTAGGAATTAGCTAAAGAACTTTCAAATACTTTTACTCAACCAGAGTTAAGAAATATGCAGTGAAATTTTGTAAAACGTGTTACATAAGTCCTGAGCATGACGGTAAACTGCATCCGGCAGCAATACCTCTGATTGGGAAGTTGTGAGGAGCATGGAACCATCTCTTAATTGCTGCTGTTCTCAGGTTCACTCTAACCCGGAGTGGTAGCACCTGTTAGGGTCCCATGTATGGGTAAATAGTTAACCCTCAAACTGTGGTCAAAACAATATGAAAGTATAAAAATAGACTTTTATGTAAATATATACATAAAAATAGATATTTATAAAAAATATACATTTTTGAAGGAAAAATATTACCAACGATATATTTTTGAAGAGAAAATATTACGATAACACATTTTTGAAGTAAAAATTTATTCTCAGCAAAACATATTTGAATACAAAACTAAAACTAGAAGACATTTTCAATTTTCTAAAATAAAAAAGAATAAAAACGAAAAATGTTCATTAAAATCTGACTAAATTAACCTTCTCACTATAACCAAACATTAAAAAATACTTTTAAAACCTCACATTTGTGGCATTAAATAAACCACAGAGGTTGATATGCCGTTAAGCAAATTTTGAACTCAAACTCAAACATATGTCAAATGGCAAATGAAAAAATCCCATCCTATTCCGATATTTGAATAATCTTTCTGTCGGGTAATCATAGACAATATTTGTTGACCATCATGTGTGCTTATTCAAGTTTTTTTCAGGCCATTCCACTACGCAATATTTTGGTCGGAATGCGAGTAAAGGTTCCTATTAATTTCTTTACCAAGGTGGGACTACTTAAGGTAATCCAATCAGACAAAAGATCTAATTGTTTCAGCAAGTTACAAAGCATTGAAGCATTTCTACCCTAAAAGCGTCTGCTTGCCATCCTCAAGGGAACTCTTGAGAGGTTTCACCCCAACCTTTAAGAAAATGATGAGAACCTTTTGCTTAAATCACCATAAAGAATGGAACGAAGGCAATTTGGTCGTAACAATAAATATATATTACCGACCAACAAACACAAATATTCATGCACTTTACCATTCAAAATCTTTCTCGAACATAAACTGCTTCTCTTTTCATCTCAGTATTCTCGATAGGCTCCAAAGAAGAATCAGTAATATGATAGGTACCGACTAGGCGACTTGACTACAGCCACTTCCCCACCGACAAGATGTGGCCTCCCTTTTTCTGTTCTATAAATACTTTCATGGCTTCTGCTCCAACGAACTTAAGTCACTGGTGCCTCCTCAACAGGTGTTTACTCGTGCAACCAGACTGGCAACTGGGTCTCACCCTTTCACTGTTAGATTAACCAAATGCAGACGACAATTCTACTCCTGCAGCTTCTTCTCTCGCACTTCCCGACTGTGGAACTCGCTTCCATATTCTTGCTTTCCTGACGGCTACAACCTCCAGGAATTTAAATGCAATGTCAATACTCATCTATTAATCACTGGACTCTAGTTCTTTCACCACCCCGTATATCCTTTCCTTTCTCACAACCTTTGCAACTGTCATCACACCTGTATTCCCATCCTTCTCTTGCTCCTTTCTAACTGGTCCGTATTCCTCTTCACTCTCTTCTACTTAATCTTTTTACTCTTATGCAGCCCCTGCACATCAATGGCATTACCGCCTTGCTCGGGGTGATACGATTAAAAATAAATATGCAAGTTATGAATTGGTATAAAGAGTTTTTTTTAATCATTTCACCCCAAGCAAGGCAATCCACTGCCACTATTGTACATGGGGTTATATAGGGGAAGGTAAAGAGAAAGAGTGGTTAGATATAGGAAATGTCAGAAGGAGGGTGATAGATGGGTAAGGATACCGAGGCTGGGGGTTGGGTAGATGGGAAGAGTGTTTGAAGGATGGTTCGTGTGTTAGGAGGTGTCTATTGACCAGACATTTAAACTCCTGGAGATTGTAGCCGTCGGGGAAGCAATCATGTGGAAGGGAATTCCACAGTCGGGAAGTGCGAGAAAAGAAACTGTTGGAGTAGAAATTGTGGTTACATTTTATCGGTTTCACTGTAAAAGTGTGGGATCTAGTTGATAATCTAGTATCTCGTGCAAATTCCTACCTAAGGGGCACCAGTGATCTAAGTTCATCGGAGCAGAAGCCGTGAAGTTATTTATAGAAGAGACACAGGGAAGCCACGTCGCGCCGGTGAGAGAGAGAGACTGCAGCCGGTCTGCCAAGTCGGTATCGATCACATTACAGACTCTCCGTTGTACTTTGTCAAGAAGCCCGAGGAGAATAGCAGGGGCACCCGACCAGTTGTGGCAGCACGGGTGGATGGTAGATTTATATATGTGCAGGATAGATTCAGACGGGAAAAAAAACTTCCGGGCCCTCCACAGAGAACCGACTTTCATAGCAGCGGATTTAGCAATGGATTCGATATGATCATTCCACTTGAGGTCCGCTGAAAGTGTGAGATCAAGGAGGCGTAATGTTTTACTCTGGGAGGCAAGCCTGGTTCTTGCTAATGGTTGGCAGTTGCGTCTTTTACGTGAAAAGTCCTATTATGATGTTAAGATTTTAATCAATATTATTAACTTAGATATATAGTGATAGAGGAAACTATTGTTTTTCGTTGGAAAAATTTTTTACTAAGTTAACAAAACAGACTAATTTGACTGTCAGTAGTTTAATTGAAACTATTTATTTTGATACTTTTACATTGTTATACCTTGTAATACTAATGTAAAAAAGAGTATGAAAAGATTTTAGAACAAAGGAAAAATATAAAAAAACATTTTATTTTAAAAATAAAAGATATATTAACAAAAAATAACTAGAACCTCCTAAAATTTATTGCACAAATGCTCCTTTCTTTTCAGTAATTCTTAGCAGCCTATTGTCAACATCTGATGTTAAATTCACAATTTTAGCGACTGGTAGGTTTTTTGCAGGAACTTTAACCGCCTCCCAGAGGTCACACTGTTGAATTGCCTTCCATTAGAATAAATATCTCTCTTGAGGATGCTCTGCAGGTTCTCAATGGGATGTAAGTCACAGCTATTTGAAGGCCAGTCCATAAGAGAATCTGCAACAAATCCCTTTTCTTTCAAGCAGGATTAGTAAACTTTGATGCATGACTTGGTGCGTTGTCTTGCATAAAGATCATAGATCTACGCTTGGCTAAAGACTGGTTATCAAGACATTCAAAAAAATATTGTTCTAGAAAATCACAGTAACTTTGGAATTCATTTTACCCCCGTCTTTCACTTTAAATAGATCCATGAGCTCATTACCAATAATCCCAGCCCATATCATGATCCCACCGCCGCCTTGTTGGCGTTAAAAATTTTCTTGAGTCATGTTGCTTGCAAACCCATCCTCGAACCCAACCATCGGGCCCATCGAGGGTGATCCTTGGTTCGTCTGTAAAATGCTTTGCCTGCAGATTCTCTAACAATTCGAGTCTGGACTCATCTGGAGTTTTTACACCCGACTTCTCACCTAGAACCGAGGCACAACTGAATGATGTCCACATTACACCTTCGCTTGTCTCTAAGATAATCTTAAAACTTGACCCTCACAAAGCGAGCGGTGGTGACGGAATCCCAACCATAGTCTTAAAGAAATGTGCCCCTGAACTCTCCTCTGTCTTTTCTAAGCTCTACAACCTCTGCCTATCTTCATCCTGCTTTCCTGCCTGTTGGAAATCTTCCTCTGTAGTTCCTATATTTAAAAACACTGGAGAACCCCCTGACCCTGCAAATTACCGCCCTATCAGCCTTCTTCCGATCTTTGGCAAAGTGTTCGAAGCCATTATCAACGCCGAGGTGGTTCAGCATCTCACAGCACACAGGCTCCTCTCGGACAAGCAATATGGTTTCCGCTTCACCAGGTCTACTGCTGATATGCTAACGACCATCACCGAGTACATATACCAGGCACTCGACAGGAATGGCGAAGCCCGAACCGTTGCATTGGATATATCTAAGGCGTTCGACAGAGTTTGGCATGCCGGCCTTCTATGTAAACTGCGGAGCTATGGTATAACTGGACATTTGTTTGAACTAATCCAGTCATTCCTCTCTAACCGCACAATGAAGGTGGTATTAAACGGACATGCCTCTCAGAACTACCATACAAACGCAGGTGTCCCCCAAGGCTCCATCGTAGGTCCTACACTCTTCCTGATATACATTAATGATCTCCCTGATTCCATAAGAGGCCAAATAGGTTTGTACGCCGATGACACCACAGTTTACTCTCGCCTCCTACAAAAATCTGGTGTAGGCGTCAAAGCTAACCTCGCAGCCGAGATTGAAAAAGACCTCCAATCCATATTGGACTGGGGTAAGATATGGTTAGTAAATTTTAATGCTTCTAAAACGAAGCTACTTTCAATTAACCATCATCGATTAGCATGGACCAGGCTTGCTTCCCAGAGAGTAAATCACTACGCCTCCTTGGTCTCACACTTTCAGCGGACCTCAAATGGAATGACTATATCGAATCCATTGCTAAATCCGCTGCTATGAAAGTCGGTTCTCTGTGTAGGGCCCGGAAGTTTTTTTCCGTCTAAATCTATCCTGCACATATATAAATCTACCATCCGCCCGTGTATTGAATACTGCTGCCATATCTGGTCGGGTGCCCCTGCTATTCTCCTCGGGCTTCTTGATAAGGTTCAGAGGAGGGTCTGTAATATGATAGATACCGACTTGGCAGACCGCCTGCAGTCTCTCTCCCGCCGGCGCGACGTGGTTTCCCTGCGTCTCTTCTATAAATACTTTCACGGCTTCTGCTCCGATGAACTTAGATCACTGGTGCCCCCTAAATAGGAATTTGCACGAGATACTAGATTAGCAACTACATCCCACCCTTTTACAGTGAAACCGATGAAATGTAAATGCAACTTCTACTCCAACAGTTTCTTTCATCGCACTTCCCGACTGTGGAATTCTCTTCTACACGATTGCTTCCCCGACGGATACAATCTCCAGGAGTTTAAATGTAAGGTCAATAGACACCTCCTAACACACTAACCTGCTCCCATTCTATCAAACACTCTTCCCATCTGCCCAACCCTCATCCTCGGTATCCTTACTCATCTGTCACCTTCCTCCTGACATTCTCTATGTCTAACCACTCCTTCTCTTTACCTTCCCCTATGTAGCCCCATGCGCAATAGTGGCAGTGGAATGCCTTGCTTGGGGTGAGATGATTATATATATATATATATATATATATATATTAGTTATCCACATACAAGCCTGTTTCGCAGCTCATCAATGTGGCTAAACACATCACTTGATTCTGGCCGGAATCAAAACTCGACCGATTTGGTGTCAGTCGGCGTCGCTACCCGTTAAGCCATGGAATCAGAGAAAAAAAAATTTAACGTGTTGTATATAAGCAGTGTACACACACACCAGTCACCGAAAGAACTCGATTCAGTAATGCCGATATATATATATATATATATATATATATATATATATACTTATATATATATAATCCCTGATAACGTGCTTTCTGCATTCTGCTGAGGTGTAATAATAAAAACTCGATGAATTACTTTATATATATATATATATATATATATATATATATATATATATATTTATAAATTAAGACAGGCACGTTATTCTATGTTTAAATGGAAGTATATTCGTCCTTATTGTACAGAAAATTTATACAGGAATGAAATTCACAAATCTCGAAAAAACAAAAACAAAAATAAAGATCGCTCGCTTAAAAGTGAAGATTTCAGAAAAAATGCATCATTACATCAGTTAGGCAAATACACGCACATACATATATATATATATATATATACATAAACATGTATACATACAAATAATCAAAGGGCACGCGTAAGAACGGATGTCAACTCAAAGATACTTTACGTAAGTCACCGCATATATATATATATATATATATATATATATATATATACACAATATATATACACGTATATAATACAATATATATATATATATATATATATATATATATATATATATATATATATATATACACAATATATATACACGTATGTCTTGTCCTTATTCCGCGGATTTCTTTTTTTTCTCCCCTCTTATCCAACGCCTTAGTGCACCGGATTGTAACGGAATTAGGTTCTGTTTGTTAATGGTTTTTCTTAAGGTTTATCTTAGTATAAATTTAAAACTTAAATACTTGCAGAGTCTATTTAGTTATTATTTTGAATATATATATATATATATATATATATATATATATATATCCGCAGACAGATTTGTTTCGATGCTCATCAGAACTGTTAGACATCCGATTGCTTTTAGTCAGGATTGATAGCCTACCTAATAGTCATCAGTCGGCGATTCTACCTATGAACAAGTAGAATAAGGCAGACTTTTAGCATGTGATATACCGTGTAAACATAGGCCAATAGCTGAGAGTGTTCTAATTCATTACTGAACGAACTTTGCGTAAATGCTAGAGTAGATGCTAGTCTACCATTTTCGAGGGTGCTCAGTCAGGGTGTGAGAGCGTAAGAAGTCATCCGCAGACAGATCTGTTTCGCTGTATCTCCGCTCATCAGTACAGTTATTCCTTTTAGCCAGGATTGAAACCCGACCGAATAGTCATCAGAAGGCGATTCTATCTCTGAGCTATGTAGAAGGCAGACTTTTAGCGTGTGATATACCGTGTAAATATAAGCCAATAGCCAAGAGTGTTCTAATTCATTACTAAATTTTTTTAAAAAACTAGAAATAGAGAAAAAATGTAATCCCGTTCTCTCATCGTTTAATTCATTTTCAGGTGATAACCAGCAAATAGAATGGAATTACGATTTTTTTTCTCTTTTTCTGTTTTATTTTTATTTTTATTTTTTTTAGATAGGTGTAGTGTACCGTCTTTTGGTTACTGTCGTTTGGCTAACATCTGTTATGTTATTTCTGAATCATTCTTTTAAATTAGCGTGGAAAGTAGAAAGTCATTTAGGAGCTAATTAGTAAGACATTATCTTCTGATTGGCTGCAGTTGAAAGACAAGTGGCGTTCGATAATGAAAAAGAACTGTATTGTCCCGACCACTTTTCTCTATCACACACGAACATACGTTTCCCGTCACTCGCGAATATTATCTACCTAATGAGCTGACTATCAATTAATATATCTAAATTCCCTATTCCTTATCTATCTATTTATCCAAAACTGAACTTAGTCTATCACAAGGCCAAATGAACTGTCTATTAATTAATGTATCTAAATTCCCTATAACTGATCTATCTATCTATTTATCCAAAGCTGAAACTAGCTTGTCACAAGGCAAGAAGTTAAGACGTAAAAACCGTTCACACATATAAGAGCATTAAAATTCTTGTTTCTCTGAGTCGTATCGCTTCAGGGCGTTTGGCGTTCAGGCCTCTCTACAGCAGTCTCTACTTTTCAGCTCTCAGGAACGTTCTTTTTTTTTTTTTTTTGACCTCCCACCCAACCCCAGTTTCGCCATTCATTCACACTGGCTCGTCTTCCTGCATTTTTTGACGTCATTATGCCCAGGAGTTGTCAAATTCTCTAAGATCTCCTTTTTCAAAACCAAAATGCTTCCCAGTGGATATCGACTCGGAACGAAAAATCGGAGGTGTCGAGTTCGAATTCCAATTCAATTGCTTGCATTTACTTTCGCACAAATACCCTTGAGAAAGGTATTAACCCGTCTCTTTCTTCCAGTTATGAATTAAATAATAGGACAGACTAGGTTCTGTAGCCTTGACTGGCAACTAGTCAACCGCAGAAAGCAATGGCAATCTATTGCGGCATAATATTTTGCCCAGTCATGTCACTTTCGAGACATGATCGTCCAAACCGTGTATCACGTATGGCCCTTACTGACTGAATGAAGATAATATTTGCTTCTACTGGGCATAAAGTGGGGGATTGGTTTTCTATTGCTATGAAGTAAAAAATTGATCCCCCACCAATTAATAATTATTAATACAACCCGTCTCTTCTCTCTTCAGCTATAGTTGAAATAGCAGGATAGAAAATCTTCTGCCCAGTCAATCATGTCTCTTTCGAGACATGATCGCCAAAAGCAATGTATCACGTATGGCACTTAACTGACTGAATGAAGATAAAAGCTGGAAACATAAGTAAAGCTTCTACTGGGCATAAAGTGGGGGATCGGTTTTCTATTGTTGTTAAGTAATAAACTGATCCCCCGCTAATTACTAATTATTAATACAATCCGTTTCTTCTCCCTTCAGCTATAGTTGAAATAGCAGGATAGAAAATCTTGTGCCCAGTCATGTTTCTTTCGTGACATGATCGCCCAAAGCGTGTATCACGTATGGCACTTAACTGACTGAATGAAGATAATAGATGGAAATATAAGTAAACCTTCTACCGGGCATAAAGTGAGGGATCTATTTTTTATTGTTATGAAGTAATAAACTGATCCCCCACTAATTACTAATTATGAATACAATCCGTCTATTCGAAAGAGACATGATCGTCAAGAGCGTGTATCACGTATTGCACTTAACTGACTGATTCCCCGTAGGGATACTCTTATCAAAATATAGTTTTGTAAAATCAGAAAAAATGGCCTTGTGCTCAATAGAAACGAAGAAAAGAGTGCTAGACTGCTACGTGATGTCAGTTCTTCAGTACGGCTGTGAATGCTGGTCAATATCATCGAAATGAGGACAAAACTAGAAGCGGCCGAAATGTGGTTCTACAGAAGGATGCTACGGATATCGTGGACTGAGCATGCAAGCAACGACGAGGTGTTAGAAAGAATGACAACAAAAAGGAAATTAATGCTGAGCATCAGGAAGAGACAACTGAAGTTCCTGGGACATGCAATGAGGAAAGAGAGCTCGGAGAACCTGATACTGACTGGACAGATAGAAGGAAGGAGAGGCAGAGGAAGGCAGCGGATAACATATTTGCAGGGTCTGATCAGGTGGATGACGGAACGGGGGTTGCCAGGAGCAACAGGAACAAACATACTAAGAGCCACAAGAGATAGGGAGACGTGGAGAGCCATGATCGCCTACGTCCTGAAGGGACAGGGCACATAGGAGAAGAAGAAGAAGATATCCCACAAAGATGTACGTTGTGGTACAGCACGGACCGAAAAACCGGGGAGCCGAGTTCGAATTCCAGTTGAATCCATTGTATTCACTTACGCGCAAATACCCTTGGGAAAGGTATTAATCCGTCTCTTCCTTCCAGTTATGGGTTAAATAACAGGACAGATTGGGTTCTATAGCCTTGGTCGGCAACCAGTCTACCGCAGAAATCAATGGCAACCTACTGCGGGGTAATCTTCTGCCCAGTCATTCATGTCTCTTTCGAGACATGATCGACCAAGCGTGTATCACGTATGGCACTTAACTGACTGACCGGATAATTCCTTTTACCTGTCAAACAATTTAAACGATATCTACGAGATTTTTTGTTTGTTTGTTTGCAACACTACCTATTCGTTTATTTCACTCGTCTCCGACTAGGTATCGTGGCTTGGTTGAGCGCGCATCTCTACATCTGCTTACTTCTCAGATTGACAATGCCTCATGTGAATGTATTCCTTATCTTTGCGCAACATGATATGAAAGTTGCAAGAATAATTAGTCGTCAAAAATTCGGATTTATTTATTTATTCTTTTTTAGTATCACCCCGAGCAAGGCGGTAATGCCACTGATGTGCAGGGGGCTACGTAATAGGGAAAAGATCGGAAAAGAGAAAGCCGAAAACCACATCCTAAACAGGGAACAAGGGACAAGCCTCTTAACCTGTTCAATAGATGAGGGTGGAGTGTGAACCGGGCGATAGATAGATCTATCTACTCCAATTGAGAAAAAAAAGTGAGAAGATTGGAAAAGAGAAAATCGGAAACCGCATCCTAAACAGGAAACAAGGGATGAGCCTCTTCACCTGTTCAATAGACGTGGGTGGAGTGCGAACCGGCCAATAGTTTAGTCTATCTACTCCAATTGAAACAAAAAATAAAATAGAGTGAAAAGATTGGAAAAGAGAAAACCGGAAACCGCATCCTAAACAGGAAACAAGGGATGAGCCTCTTCACCTGTTCAATAGACGTGGGTGGAGTGTGAACCGGCCAATAGTTTAGTCTATCTACTCCAATTATTAGTCTATTTACTCCAATTATCGAATTATGTTTCTCTCCATCTGACTTTCTGTATGGCAGTATATATATATATATATATATATATATATATATATATATATATATATATATGAATGTCTTCAAGGAATGGGGTTCATATATATCCCAGTGATTATAATAAAGTGTTCGGTTCGAAATTCCTAGCACCTGAAGAAGGCCGGAGCGTACAACAGCCGAAACGTCGAATCAATGGAAACAAAGATGAGGACAATAATCCGAATAATGTAAATACTGTCAGCGTTGTCATCTATTTTGTTTTTTTTTCTTCTTCTTACTCTTCAAATAAAAGTATTGTTTTTCTTTCACTTATTTCACTCTCTTGAGCCTTCGTGACTTTATCGCCTTGCTTGAGGTGAAATTATTCAGAAATTATTGATTATACCTAGAGCCGGATTATGACCTTTTGGAGCCCCTAGGATAATGCGGTTCGTCTCAGGGGAAGTCAACCTCTAACTTGCCCGCACCTGTCTTTAATATTTTTACTCGTATTATATTTTAGCAACATTTTCATAGACTGAACTAAAGTTATTGCACACACACACACACACGGGTGCGCGCGCAAGCACACATACACACGCAGACACCCACATTCATATACATACACACACACACACACATAGATTTTTTTTTTAATCATTTCACCCCCAGCAAGGCGGAAATACCACTAATGTGTGGGGGGGGGGGGGGCTACATAACTTGTAAAAAGATTAATTAGAAGAGGGTGAGGAGTACAGACCAGTTAGAAAAGAGCAATAGAAAGATGAGAATGCAGGTGCGATGACAGTTACATAGGTGGAGGGAAAAGGAAGGATATACGGGGTGGGGAGAGAGCTAGAATCCAGTGGTTAATAGGTGAGTATTGACATTGCATTTAAATTCTTGGAGGTTGTAGCGATCAGGAAAGCAAGAATATGGGAGAGAGTTCCATAGGCGGGAAGTGCGAAAGAAGAAACTGCAGGAGTAGAATTGTCGTCTGCATTTGGCTAACCTGACTGTGAATGGGTGGGACCCAGTTGCCAATCTTGTTGCACGAGTAAACACCTGTTGTGGAGACACCAGTGACTTAAGATCGTCCGAGCAGAAGCCATGAAAGTATTTATAGAACAGACAAAGGGAGGCCACATTTCGACGGTGGGGAAGTGGCTGCAGTCGAGCCGCCAAGTCAGTACCTATCACATTACAGACTATCCTTTGGAGCCTGTCGAGGACACTGTGGTGAACGGCAGGGGCGGCTGACCATAAATGGCAGCAGTGCTCCATGCACGGACGGATGGTTGACTTGTATATATGCAGGATGGATTCAGGCGGGAAAACATCCTGGATCGACATAATGACCCAACCTTTTTAGCAGTGGATTTAGCTATAGATTCGGTATAGTGGTTCCATTTGAGGTCTGAAAAAAGGGTAATGCAGTGTATTGCTCTCAGTGAGAATCGCTTGGTCCATGCTTATGGGAGGCAGGAGAGGTTGCCTGTGATGGTTGACAGTAAACAGCTTGGTCTTAGACGCATTGAAGTTGACAAGCCACTTCTTGCCCCAATTCACCAAAGAGTGTAGATTCCCGTTCAAGGTCAGTAGCGAGATTATGTCTCTCCGTGCTGTAGGATGAAGAGGCATGCACCCATTCAAAACGACCTTCATTTTGCGGTTATTTAAAAAAGATTGGATTAGGTCAAGCAGGCGACCGGTAATACCGTAACCAAGTAGCTTGCATAGAAGGCCAGAGTGCCAAACCCTGTCAAAAGCCTTGGAGATGCCCAGAGCAAGACTCGTCAAAGGTCTGGAGCATGTACTCCGTTACAGTTGTTAGGAAGTCGGCCGTGGACCTGGCAAAGCGGAAGCCATATTGCCTGTCAGAGAAGAGTTTGTGGGCAGTAAGATGTTGAACTATTTCAGCATTGATTATGGCCTCGAACACTTTCCCGAATATCGGTAGAAGACTGATAGGGCGATAGTTGGATAGGTCCGAGTGTTCACCACAATTCTTAAATACAGGAACGACTGAAGAGAACTTCCAGCATGCAGGAAAACAGTAAGCAGAAAGGCAGTAGTTAAACAGTTTAGAGAGGACAGGGGAGAGTTCAGGAGCACACCTCTTAAGGACTATCACCGGGATTCCATCGTCACCGCTCGCCTTATGGGGGTCAAGTTTTGAAATTACGCGGGATACTACTGTCGGGGTAATATATACGTCGTGCAGTTTGGCCTCAGTTCTTATAGGGAAGTCGGGAGGGTAAACTTGATTTGATGAGTCAAATGTGGAGTTGGATGAGAATCTGTGGGCAAAGCACTCAGCTTTGTCCGCAGAAGACGTGAAAACCTCAAATTCATGGATTAAAGGAGGTATTGAGGATTTGCTGTTGTGCAGCACTCATTTGCAAATCCTCCAATAGTCCTTGGAGCCAAACTTGCGGTCAGCTATGCGCTGTCGTATTCTCTCAGCAAACAACCGTTTGGCGTCATTTAGGGTTCTCTTGCACTCATTGCGAGCAGACGTGAATAGGCGTCTATTTTGGTCAGATGACTGTCTCCGGAATAGACGGAAGTAATGGTTCCTGTGGGCAATAAGCAATACTTCCTGGTGGGTATGAAGGCATCAATGCCAGCTTTCTCCCATGACGACACCTCGGAGGCACAGTCATCAACTGGTAGATCGAACACTTTTCCACAGGCGACGTCGCAGAAGAAATCGCGAAAGGCATCCCAGTCAGCTTTTTGGTGGAGGTAGAGGGCTCTTGTGGGAAGTTAGAGTGGAAAGAAATACTGAGAGAGACAGCAGCATGGTCGGAGTTGCCGAGAGGGCAAAGCCGCGAGACTTGACAGGCGTCAGGTGCAGAGGTAAAACATGTATCTAGTAGTGAGGAATGACCCGAGGGAGTTCTTGGGAAGCGACTGGGGAAGTCCACTACTTGCGTAAGGGATTGGAAAATAGCGAAGTTCATGGCGTGGATGCCCGCTGGATCAGTAACGGCGTTTTCAAGCCACTCAGAGTGATGGGCATTGAGGTCTCCAAATACAAATATGTGGGCGAATGGGTGATAGGAAATAGCCTTATCTTTGTCGTCAGCAATGCTATCTAGTAGGGAGCAGTCAGGAGAGGAGGGGGAGAACGGTAAAGAAAGAATAGGTAACTAACCGAACTGAGGAGAGACAGACGGAGATAATAAGTTAATTAGTTAGTCTTTGGTCATAATTAAATTGTATTAAAAACTTGTTCAGTACAACTATATTGTAGAACTATTGAATATTTTTTATTTGGAAACTAGTTGTTTCGCGACCTAGGTTTCTACCTTTGTCTTCAAGCGATTTACAATAACTGAATTTACTGTTTTTTAAACGCTCACGTAACAGGAATCGTTTATGAACGCGCAATTTTCAAAATTAGTTTGAAGTTACTTAGAGGTCTTAGAAAGCTTTCATTCTTGGTTGTAAGATCCTGCTTGGTATTTATTGGTATTGTTACACTTGGACGTACTTACTGTTCTTTCATTTCGTAATTTACTTTTGTCTGGGAATAACTAAATCGCCAATTTTTCCTCTTAGCATAATCTGCATATTTTACCACTGATGTAAGGTTTGGCTGCTTTTACTGTGCTCCAATTTATATCGGCGTCTTTTCCATATTTTAATGTTAATTTTTCCACATGACTATCCAGCTTTGTACAATTTTGGGGGTTTCCAGTCTAAATGTAGACTTGTGGTTTGTCTATCTAAATTTAAAACTGTCTTTGGTAGATCCTAAATATGTTCTGCTCTCACCATTTATATCATGTATTTTTGCTTTATAAATAATTCCTTTTATATTACTAAGTCCGTTAAAGGGGGATTTATTTTTGTCCCTGCATTCCGACTGACACCAGATCGGTCGAGTTCCGATCCCGGCTAGAAGCAAGTTGAAGACTAATCACACTGATGAGGTGTGATACAGTGAAACAGGCTTGTATGTGGATGACTAATATATTTTGCTCTTTCATTACGATTGTGCTCTCCAGAGAGAAATTTTTTTTAAAAAATTACCACTTCTGCGATTTATGTGTTACTCTTCAGTAAGACATTGGAGTTCTTCCGGTGACTGACGTGTGTATACACCGTATATATATATATATAAAACGCTAAAATTTCCACTGACTCATTTCATGCGCCTATGGCTTAGGGAGTAAGGACTCCGAGCTAACACCATATTGGTCGAGTTTCGATCCCGGCTAGAATCAAGTGGAAGTCTTGTCACACTAATGAGCTGCGAAACAGGCTTGTATATGGATGACTAATATATATATATGTTATCTTTATTTCCGGAAACGTTTCCCTTTTTACTTTTTCTTTTTTCTTTTTTTTCTGTTCTGTCACTGCAATCCCCTGTGCGCCAGTGGTGGTATTTCCTTGCTTGAAATATATATATATAATCTACCTAAACTGATTTATAAATGGAACTTGTGTGTGCGTGTGTCTGTGTCTGTGTGTATCCGTTACTTATAGACTCCAAAATGGCTGAACCGATTTTCCTGAAAATTTACACAGTTGTACTATAAGCGTCTGCGAGTGTTCTTAGCGAGGTTTTGTGTCGAGGTACCCCCGATAAATATCGAAAATCGATAATCGAAAAAATCGGGTTATAGAAGGAGGGGTCCGATTTTAATCAAATTTGATACACTCATAGACAAAGACATAAGAAACGATATTCAGAAGTTTCAAGGTTGCAGTTCTTAAAATAGTGCAGAAAATCGATAATATATATATGTATAAATCGATACCAGGAAATTAAAATTTGACTTACATCCATTCATTTTTCTTTCAGTCTACGGTTTCACTTTAACTGGAAACAACTATTGCGTTTTAGTCTTTCGTGCCAACATCCAAAGAGTCTGAGCTCCAGGACTATGGATTAGTTTTAAACCTTTCATTACAACCGAGCAACGCCGGGCTATACTGCTATATATATATATATATATATATATATATATTTGTTGTTTAATACTTAGTTTTTTGGTTTTAATAAGGTTAAACCAGTACACGTTTGTATTAAAAGGTGTTCTATACAATTATATTGCAGAACATTTGAATATTTTCTATTTTTAAACAAGTTATTCCGCTACCCAGGTTTCTACCATGAGGGGTGTTTTCAGACGATTTTTAATAAAAATATGAGTTATTAGAATCGCCTGTATACACACCCCTCATGGTAGAAACCTGGGTAGCGGAATAACTTGTTTAAAAATAGAAAATATATATATATATATATATATATATATATATATATATATATATATATATATATATATATATATATATATATGTGTGTGTGTGTGTGTGTGTGTGTGTGTGTGTTGTATATTTGGGCATTAGTCTCTCTTTTATGCAGGTTTTATTAAAAATGACAGACAAGGTGGAATGTTTAAGTTTTTTTTACGTAAATTTTCATGTGATCTTATTTTTTTTCTTTTGAGAACATAAATTATACAACAATTGTCCAATGTTTTTTTTTTTGTATCCGAGCGCTTTCGGCTATAATTTTGACCATTTTCGAAGATGAATGTTGTTTTACGTGTAACAGAATGAAAGCGGTGTTCTTAATGATGTGGACTAGGTGTCTGTGTTATGTACCGAACATGGTAAGTAAGTTGTTAGCGTGTTCGTAGTTGATATTGAGTTAGATTTTATGAATTTTGATCAGTAAGACCACCATCAAAAAGGTCTCCCTTATTTTTAGTCTTTTTGCATGTCGATATATATATATATGTCTCGGTATGGATGTAAATATAGGGGCCTCCACTCATTCGCTGAAAAAAACAGCATAGAATGATGATAAAAGGCCTCAAATTTAATAAAAGCAAAGTTTTATTGTTAAAATATTCATGTTATTATTACTAGTCATACAAGCGTGCAGGGGGTTACATTGAGAGAAAAGACCGGGTTCAGAGGGTATTGAAAAGAGGATCAAAGATGAAAGGGATTCAAGAAGATAGAAGGTTGGAAATGATGATGCATTTAATTTTTTGAGATTGCAGCTATTAGGGAAACAAGTAAACGGAAAACAATTCAACGGGTTGGAAAAACTGTTCGAGTAAAAATGTCGGTGCCCTTTTCGTGCATAAAATTAAAAAGTCAGTTCGTTACGTTTGCCCATATAGTCCACTTTGCGGTCTCTTACAACAGTCAGTCAGTTAAGTGCCATACGTGATACACGCTTGAGCGATCATGTCTCGAAAGAGACGTGACTGACTGGGATTTTCTATCCTGCTATTTAAACTATAGATAAAGGGAGAAGAGACGAATTGTATTAATAATTAGTAATAATTGGGGGATCAGTTTATTACTTCATAACAATAGAAAACCGATCCCCCATTTTATGCCCAGTAGAAGCTTTACTTATGTTTCCAACAATTACCTTCCTTCAGTCAGTTAAGTGCATAACGTGATACACGTTTGAGCGATCATGTCTCGAAAGCGACATGACTGACTGGACAGAAGATTTCCTATCTTGCTATTTAAACTATAGCTGAAGGGAGAAGAGACGGATTGTATTAATAATTAGTGAGGGGGTCAGTTTATTACTTCATAACAATAAAAAAACGATCCCCCACTTTATGCCCAGTAGATGCTTTACTTATGTTTCCAACTATTATCTTCATTCAGTCAGGTAAGTGCCATACGTGATACACGCTTGGGCGATCATGTCTCGAAAGAGACATGACTGACTGGGCACAAGATTATCCCGCAGTAGGTTGCCATTACTTTCTGCAGTAGACGGGTTGCCAGCCAAGGCTACAGAACTCAATCTGTCCTGTTATTTAACTCATAACTGGAAGGGATAGACTGATTAATACCTTTCGGAAGGATATTTGCGCGTAAGTGAATTCAATGAATTCAGTTGGAATTTGAACTCGGCTCCCAGATTTCTCGTTCCGAGCCGATATCCGATGCACTACAACGCACATCTCTTACATCAGATATTCCTTAAATCCTTCTTTTTTTCACTTGGAGTAGATAGACTAAACTATCGCCCGGTTCACACTCCACCCACGCCTATTGAACAGGTGAAGAGGCTCATCCCTTTTTCCCCTGTTTAGGATGTGATTTCCGGTTTTCTCTTTTCCAATCTTTTCACTTTTACGTAGCGCCCTGCACATCAGTGGCGTTACCGCCTTGCTCGGGGTGATATGATTAAAAAATAAAAATAAAAATAAACGTTATATGGAAGTTTCACTGGATTTGAAAAACCTTTTAGCCATGAAAAAAAAAAACAAAAAAAAAAAAGAAAAAAAAGAATCTTCCTCACGGAAACAACACTGATTTTCATAACCTCGGCGTCTCGTATGCGCAGCCGTCTCACACGCGGGCTCACCGCATGGCAACCGAAATAAAAGACTGACAGAATTAAAAACTCTGCAGACGAAGTCCCGTTCGCTGAGTGCGGGGTGAACTCGAGCTTGTCTGTGTGAACTTCGGCCAAGCTGCGTCTGGGTTCCTTGAAGGGCAGAGCATCGTTTGGGGGAAAAAAAAAGGACAGGTGCTCGATCCAGCCTTCTGTAAAGTCTACGAAATGTTTTTGGACGAGCTTAAGGGCTAGGAGATCCCACCTTAAAAAATATCTTGTGCCGTATTCCACCACCATATAGCCAGAGGTTCAGCGCGAACACGAGCTTGTCAGAATCTCAGTCTTCGGATGGAGAGAAACCCAGACGAAGCTATGTCTTGGGGTAGATATAAAGGAACCCGATCTTGCTTATGCGGGTTCTAGAGACTTTTTGCCCGTGTGTATGCGACCTTGAGTCGCTTCTCGCCTCTGTTGAGAGAACTTTGGTAAATACGCAGATAAAGTCGCATTCATCATCATTTTTAATGAAAGACAAAAAGATGATCGTAGGTGATGGAAGCTGCAGAAAAAGAAATTATATGTTCTTTGAATTTGCTTTAGTTTCAGTGATTGTTTTGGGCTACACAAGAAATGGTTAAAAAATGTAAGTCAGTTAAGTGCCATACGTGATACACGCTTTGGGCGATCATGTCTCGAAAGAGACATGACTGACTGGGCAGAAGATATAGCTGAAGGGAGAAGAGACGGATTGTATTAATAATTAGTAATTAGTGGGGGATCAGTTTATTACTTCATAACAATAAAAAACCGATCCCCCAATTTATACCCAGTAGAAACTTTACTTATGTTTCCAAATATTATCTTCATTCAATCAGTTTAAGTGCCATACGGGATATGCGCTTGGGTGATCATGTCTCGAAAGAAACATAACTGACTGGGCACAAGATTTTTTATCCTGCTATTTAAACTAGAGATGAAGGGAGAAGAGACTGATTGTATTAATAATTAGTAATTAGTGGGGGATCAGTTTATTACTTCATAGCAATAGAAAACCGATCCCCCACTATTTGCCCAGTAGAAGCTTTACTTATGTTTCCAACTATTATCTTCATTCAGTCAGTTTAAGTGGCACACGTGATACACGCTTGGGTGATCATATCTCTTTAAAGATATGACTGACTGGGCAGAAGATTATCTCGCAGTAGGTTGTCATTATTTTCTGAGATAGACTGTTTACCAGCCAAGGCTATAGAACCCAATCTGTTCTATTATTTAACCCATAACTGGAGAGAAGAGACGGGTTAATGCCTTTCTCAATAGTAGTTGTACGTAAGTAAATGCAAGGAATTCAACTAGAATTCGAACTTGGCTACCCGATCTCTCGATCCGAGCCGATATCCACTGCACGACAACGCTCATCCAGTCAGTCAAGTGCCATACGTGATATACGCTTGGGTGATCATGTCTCGAAAGAGACATGACTGACTGAGCAGAAGATTAATCCGCAGTAGGTTGCCATTACTTTCTTCGGTAGACTGATTGCTAACCAAGGCTATAAAGACTAATCTCTCCTGATATTCAATCCTTTTATCCAGATTAGTCAATGCCATACGTGAAACACACTTGGGCGATCATGTCTCGAAAGAGACATAACTGACTTAGTAGAAGATTTTCCCGCATTAAATTGATATTATTTTCCCGCATTAAATTGATATTATTTTTAACCAAGACTATACAGCCCAATTTCTCCTATTTACATTATTTGTTCTGTTGTCTTCATCTTTGTTACCATTTGTACGACGTTTCGGTCGTTGTACGCTCCGACCTTCTTCAGGTGTTAGGAATTTTGAATCGAACCCTTTATAACAATCACTGGGTTATATGATTCTCATTCCTTTGCATAAAGCCTCTATTGGAAGTCATGAGTTATCTCCTTTTAACCCTGTAAGTTACTTGTTCACCACTGCTGCAGCCTGGTATTGAACCCACAATTCTTTGGGTCAAGTCACAGGAATTAACCGAGGTCTATATCGACTGGGGCATTAAGGACAAGAACAACTGAATTTCAGTGGACAATAGTCTAAATAATGTAAAAAGTGTAAATACTGCCTCATCTCAGAAGTATAGGCAAATAGCAATTTCCCCTGTTATTTAGCCCATATCTGGAGGGAGAAGAGACAGATTAATACCTTTATTAGCACGTAAGTGAATGCAACGAATTCGACTGGAATTCGAACTCGGACTGATGTTCACTGCATGTACCTAATCAAAACAAAAAAGGTTCAGTACTACGGTAATAGGACACTCATTATTATATTGTTTTGTTAATTTTGCTGAGTTTCATAGCTACTCTTACATCATGACAGGCAAATTCGCTATATATATATATATATATATATATATATATAAACGTTTGCTTACATATACAACAGCAATGTCTCTGGTCTAGCCTTATTACAGCACTTTCTTTTTAACTTTCTACATCATAGAAAACTTATATGGCTTTAGTCTCCTTATATTACAGACATTCTCACAGACACGTTGGCATACTACCAAAACAACTTGCTCCAAAAAACAACAATGATTTCCTCGTTTTCGCCTTATTAAAGCACGTTACATAACATTCTACAACCTAGAGATTTTTAAAGAAATTAGTTCCCTAACTTAGTCAGACATAATTTAAAACATGTTCGCTCTATTAAAAAAAAAACATTTTCTTGCTTACAGAAATAGCAAAGATTTCCCCGTTTTCGCCTCATAAAAGCACTTTACATAACATTGTAATCATAAAGATTTTAAAGAAATTAGTTCCCTCTTTTATTCAGACATAATTTAAAACATGTTTGCTATTTTAAAAAAAACATTCTCTTGCTTACAAAAATAGGAAAGATTTCCTCGTTTTCGCCTTATTAAAGCGCTTTTTATAACTTTCTAGATCATGGAGATTTTAAAGAAATTAGTCCCCTGTCTTAATCAGACATAATCCCAAACATGTTCGCTATATTAAAAAACATTCTCTTGCTTACAGAAATAGCAAAGATTTTCCCCGTTCTCGCATTATTAAAGCACTTTTTATAACATTCCAGATCATAGAGATTTTAATGAAATTAGTCCCCTATTATACAGTTATGTGCCATACGTGATACACGCTTTGGGCGATCATGTCTAGAAAGAGACATGATTGACTGGGCAGAAGATCATCCCGCAGTAGTTTGCCATTGCTTTCTGCGGTAGACTGGTTGCCAGCCAATGCTATAGAACCCAATCTGTCCTGTTATTTAACCCATAACTGGAAAGATTAGAGGAATTAGTACCTTTCCCAAGCGTATTTGCGCGTAAGTGAATGCAACGTATTTAACTGGAGTTCGAACTCGGATTTCCGAGTTGTCATTC
>JBBBDQ010000606.1:1987500-2027500 GCA_037127315.1 Ascarosepion bandense | reverse complement strand
ATACGAATGGCCTTAGAGGGTTAATCTCAGTCTGTTTATCTATCTATCTATCTATCTATCTATCTATCTATCTATCTATTAACCCTCTAGGGCCATTCGTATCATATTTGATACAGTATTTCCCTATAAGGAAACATTTGGTATTTCCCTATAAGGAAACATTTGGTATTCATTGACTGAGCAGTCAGTACTGCTTTCATTTGAAATTTATAAAATATTTCTCTTAAAAAATTTTTCAGGAAAATATTTCTTTCAAGGCTTATTTCATACTGTATCAAATATGATACGAATGGCCCTAGAAAGTTAATAATATAATATGATTAAGGCTTCTACTTGTCATAAAGTGGGGGATCAGTTCTATATTGTTATGAAGTAATAAACAGATCACCCACTAATTACTACTTAACCCTCTAGGGCCATTCGTATCATATTTGATACAGTATTTCCCTATAAGGAAACATTTGGTATTTCCCTATAAGGAAACATTTGGTATTCATTGACTGAGCAGTCAGTACTGCTTTCATTTGAAATTTATAAAATATTTCTCTTAAAAATTTTTCAGGAAAATATTTCTTTCAAGGCTTATTTCATACTGTATCAAATATGAAACGAATGGCCCTAGAAAGTTAATAATATAATATGATTAAGGCTTCTACTTGTCATAAAGTGGGGGATCAGTTCTATATTGTTATGAAGTAATAAACAGATCACCCACTAATTACTACTTAACCCTCTAGGGCCATTCGTATCATACTGTATCAAATATGATACGAATGGCCCTAGAGGGTTAAAAAGATTTTCAGTTATAAATATGTATAATTCTATAAAATTTGTTCTACAAACAGTGAAAAGACGGCTGTAATCATAACCAACGCGTCAACATAAATGAAACGCGCTTAATATGATGGTCATTTTCTGTAAGATCATTTCTAACTGAAAGGAATGATCAAATTTAGTACAAATCTTATGTAGCTCTCTGTTGTATCGTCGAATGGTAAAACAATACACAGATGTTAAAATAATATCTTTATTCGGCAGATACAATATAAATAGTCCGTACTAAATCACAACAATATGGTTGGTTGAATTAGCAAGTAATCAAGGTTGTTAACGTTAACCCTCAGCTCACACTAACTCCCTAATTTAACCGACTCACTCTTTATATATAAGTGAACCCGGTTAAGTGATCGAGTCACGTCACAACTCTCTCCTGGTATTCTGTTTATTCCCTAATTCGGAAAGTTTGTAATTAGCATAAGAGAAACACTATTGAGATCGAAAAGAGGCAGAGCCAGGTAGAAGTCCTTGATCGCCTACATCCTGAATAGACACGACACATGAAGAAGAACTATCCTCACGCGTGTTGTGGTTCGGACAACGTGGTAGTAAGTTGAAAGTGCAGTCACCATTATAAAGTAGACTGGTTGTCCAATCCACCACATTAATAATAAAATAACTCAGAGAACAATATAACAAGAATAATAACAATGTATTAAACATAGTTACAGTATTGATTAATTTGTGCATCCAAGATTTACTGGAGAAAGTTCTCTCTTGGATGTTGAAGAAAATGTATCAATGTTCATACTGGAAGAGTTCCTGGAAAAAAAGAAAATATTATGTTCGTACTAATCTGTAGCTGAATATAACTATATAAGTAGTGAAGTATGCTTGTAAGAGAGAGAAAAATATTTTTGGTGTAACTAATTGCTAAACGCAATTAGCGCACTATGTGAGTTGGAAAGGAACTAACGGCATTCGGGCTGTGAGCTCCGAAAAGAAGTTTCCAACTGGTCTAAGCACGTGTGAACATCAGCTTATATATTTATGGATAAAGTGCGGGAAAAAAGAGGTTTCACGTGCGGTACTAATGCATAAGTATGTACGTATATGTGTGTGTACGTGCGTACATGGCGATATGTGTATAAGTATGTACATGCATGTAGAAGCGATTCTACAGTAGTATTACTATTATTATTATATTTCGTTTTTGGCTTTGGTCAAACTGGTCTATCAAGTCTTCCGGAAAACCAAAATCAGGGAGTGTTGTGTTGTCATGGCTACATTTCATGGTTTGTTTTTTTTTTAACTCCCATAACACCACTTGCCTTATATAAACAAAGTTGCTAGTGTGTGGGCTGTACTTATCAAATTCAAACGACTGCAACATTTGGGAAAAAACCCAAAGTAAAATTATATACTCACAAAAGAGTATCCGAACGGATAAAAGCTTTTCTTTTTCACAAGTCAATGTGAAAAGCTAATACTGGATCCTGATTGGTTGACAAATCGAGAAATTCAAAATACGTCAGCGAAACGTTGTTTTTTTTTTTTTTACAGCTAAAAAAAAATGTGCTTGGATCCTCCTACGTGACTAGAATTCAATATTTAAGGAGCTCTCCTGACCGGTCACAGTCAGTCAGTCAAGACGGTCAAGGATAAACAGCAGTCGGTCGATCCGTCACTCAAGCAAGCAGTCGATCTGTCAATCAGCGAGACAGTCAGCCAAGCCAATCAATCCCGAAAGGCGCAATGTCAGATACGCACAGTCAGATAGGCGCCGACATCAAAGAGACCAGTGCCAACAAACTAATCCTTCGCCCACTCAACCGAGACGAACGGAATGAAGAGAGGAAACACCTGCAACGGCCATAAAACTTTTCACATCTCTCATCAACCAGAAAGGAAAAGTAATACAGACTTACACAGACTAATTCATCGTTTTACACACACATTCTACCAATTACTACTATCTCTGCTTGACTCTTTCTCTCCTTTCGGGAATTCTCATTCACACTCTTTTTCATCACAATTTGAAACACTTCTTTTTTCATCTGCTCAGAGGCTGATGCATAAAAAGGAAAGAACCTTTGTGCTACTACACTTTTTAATTACAAACCCAAAACAGACATTTTTATCTTCCACCAACATTCGCGCAAAACGAACAGACGCTTTTACTCTCAACCAACATTCACTAAAATCTAAAAGGACATTTTTGTATCAAACAAAAGACACACAGAATTGTACAAATTGTTTATACTGTATATATGTTGTCAAAAATAATATTTTCATATTTTATACAACATTTCTTATTGCGTTGTCGTTTATTTTTAATTTGTGTTGTGTTTTTGTGGACTGGATATCCCGCATTAAATCTCCTTTTTTTAATCCAGGTCGTTCTGGAACAACAAAAGCTTGAATTTCCAGGAATTTTTCAGTGTGTTGTTGGGATCCTATTTTTTTATCATTCCAAGGGCACTGGTACTATTCTTCTTTTCAATTTCCACATTTTTCTATTTCAATTTATAGGTCTTCATAATTCGATAGTGTTTTTTTTTTTTTCAAATTGCTTGGTTGCTATGTTACAGTTTGCTTGGTAAGCCGTATCTATTAGTAGGAAAGTTATTTTTCTTTTCGGGAGTTGATAATTATGTCCGGCCTATTTGCTTCAATTTCGCTGTGGTATGGCCGCAAGACAATAAACGCTTACAGCACCTGGTATTCCCAAGCGGTCACCCATCTTAGTATTGACCAGGCTCAACGTTGCTTAACTTCGGTGATCGAGCGAGAACTGGTGTATGCAACGTGATATGGCCGTAAGCCAGAATTGCATGAAAAACGACCGCTATACGAGCAGAGACACGACAAATTGATTTAGCAACATGATAACGCTAGACCACGTTTTGAGAAATGGGTGAAAACCTATTGGAAACGCTTAAATGTTAAGTATACACCCGACATTGCCACGTCCGATTATCACTCGTTTCGATCGATGGTACATGGCCTGGAAGAACAGCACTTTCATTCTGATGAGAATGCCACGTATTTTTCGTCATTTCATGACGAAAATGTAGTGTTGAGATTTATTTGAGGTTTCACTATTTATCCATGGTTGGGACTCCTAACAGATGCTACCACCCTGGGTCAGGTTACCCCTGCAAAAAACCTTAAAGTGTTTATATTCCTAATATTGAAATATCCTTGTGCAGCTTTCAATAAATGAGTTTTGAATTCAGAGCATTCCCTCTACTAAAGTGGTTTCCAAAGAACTCAGCATATCTTATTATTTAACCCATCACTTGGAGGGGTGAGATATATATTTGTAAGAGTATTTGTGCGAAAAGAGAAGTAACATACTCTGCCAGAAATCGAACTCTGTTCGCTGATTACTCACTCCGATCCACTAGCCACTACATTTTGTGCGTATCCACTGGTTTAACATTCAGTCACTTTTATATACTGTCACCTGTAGAGGCTTTAGTGAATCACCTTTCATAACTACTAGGAGTATTTACCCGGAAACTATTCACAAAGACCATGTTGAGAACAAGGTCAAATTTTACGTGGTAATTCAGCTTGCGTATACTCGGGCAAATATTTCCCACAGACCATGCATAGACAAGGTCAGGATCATCTTCTTTTCCCCAAACAAGACTCTGTCCTTCGACATATCCTCCTCTGGGTTCCATTCCGTCCAAAAGCAGCGAGTCTGACAAGGTTGTGTTTCATACTCATCCTTGCCTTTTCTTTGTGGGTTCGTCTGACATACGCATGTACACGGTTGATTCCCATTTTTTCTCTTGTGTGGGTTCACAGAGCCAGATTTTACCAAACTGTTATCCTTTTAAGCACTGACCAGGCACAAGGTTGCTTAACTTCTGTGAACGGCCGGTGTATTTCCAAATGCTTCGGATCGATAAGCAAACGACCCTGGCGTTGTCTGATTATGCTTCTATCGATAAAACGTCCCGGCAAATAAGTTGTAACCTCTTCCACGAGCTGACCTGCTTCCCTATACCCCGACAAGAACCCGTCTTGGTTACGACCACTTGTTGCTATGTCAATAGTTGGCATGGCGACACACAGGAGTACGTGATTTCGCCAGTCATCATTGACGTTGTTATATGCAAGTCCCCTGGAATCGTGACTGGTTTAAAAGTGTGCTAAAACACGCATCAGCACTGTTCGCTTGTAAGAACTGACTGATTCAATTTTCTATAGAATAGGCGGTGATGGCAGGAGGAAAAAGAACGTAAAGATGACGTTTAATATAAAACTGGCTCATCCCTGTTTTTACGGGTTTTTTTTTATTTCTTTTCATTGACATTTTTCTTTTCTAATTAATAAGCGTTATTTATTTGTGTAAGCCCGAAAGATCAATAAACTGACATGCTGACCGCTGTTCGATGGCAAGTCGCCTATTCTGTTATGGCACCATATCTAAAGTATCTTCTTCTTCAATGTGGCCTGTCCTTTCAGGACATAGGCGATCATGGCTTTCCACGTTTCCCTAGACCTGGTGGCTCTTAGCACGCCTTCTCCTGTTACACCATGCAATCCTCGTTTCGTCATCCACCTGATTAGGTCCTTCAAATATGTTATTCGTTGCTTTCCTTTGTCTGTTTTCCCTCTATCTGGCCTGTTAGTATCAGATTCTCCAAGCCCTCCTTCCTCATTGAGTGTCCCAGGAACTTCAGCTGTCTTTTCCTGATGCTCAGTATTAATTTCCTTAAAGTATAGGTATCTCAAATAATTCGCTGAAAAACAGCATAAGGAATGTGTGTTGTGGTGCAGTGGATATCGACTCGGTACGACAAATCGGGTTGCCGAGTTCGAATTCCAATTGAATTCCTTGCATTCACTTACGCACAAATACCCTTGGGAAAGTTATTAATCTGTCTCTTCCCTCCAGTTATGGGTTAAATAACAGGCCAGATTGAGTTCTATAGCCTTGGCTGGCAACCAGTCTACCACAGAAAACAATGATAACCTACTGCAGGATAATCCTCTGCCCAGTCAGTCATGTCTCTTTTGAGACATGATCGCCCAAAGCGTGTATCACGTATGGCAGTTAAATTACTGACTGACTGATGAAGAAAGGCCTCAAGTTTAATAAACACGATTTTTTCATCACCGTATTTATGCTATTATTCAGAGGAAATATCAAAGTATTTTTTAATATTAAAAAAAAAATTGTTACGAGAGTTTACAATGGATAATGTAATACAAATGAGTTTCTTTTTTCGCTGAAGAATACATTAATTTGGAAATTGTTTCAAAATTAACATAATTGTTGGATTTTAATGAAACTTTCAGGAATTATTTACAAATTGATTAAATTATTTTTTAAATTATTATTTTTAGAAATTCTCTTTACCCCCACTCCGTGTAAATCCGATTAATTTAATTTTAAATTCGCTAATTTTCCCAAAATAACATGTCACAGATTAATATTTTATTTTAGCGAGATTTTTAAAATCGAGAATTAACTTTTGTTTACAAACGTGTCGATCGCCCAAAAGTGGTCAAAGAATGGAAATTTTTTTTAAATCTCAAAATTTTAGATCCCGGTCAATATAATTTTTGTTTGATATGTGCCTGAGTATTTTGCTTAATAGAAATAATAAATTTAATCATTTAACTTTCAATAAAAACTAAAATAAAAGTTTCAAAAAAACTATATCTTAAAAATTGGGTATCAAAAATGAGTAGAGGTACCTAATAAAGAACTTTCCGTTTGTACAGGCCTTTATTTCAAAACTTATATAATTTATGTACTTCTATTTTCTCGCCGAAAAAAAAAACAGCAGAGATTGATATAAAAAGACCCCCAAACCAGAATTAAAAAATAAAATTTTATCGTCAAAATTATAATGTTACTAGCAGTATAGCCCGACATTGCTCGGGTGTAATGAAAGCTTTAAAACTAATCCGTGGACCTGCAGCTCAGACTCTTTGGACGTTGGCACAAAAGACTAAAAAGCAATAGTTGTTTCTAGTTAAAGCGAAACCATAGACTGAAAGAAAAATGAATGGATGTAAGTCAAATTTTGATTTCCTGGTATCAATATAAAAGAAGTTTTTTTCTTCGTAAACTGAATTTTGAAGGCTAAATAAGTCCTCTGAGTAAATGGTATCATGGCTCAGATTAAGAACTACAATTATACCTACTTAGAGCGAAACGAAGCAAAAACTAAAATAAAAGGGCTGAAAAAATACAGACATACAAGCAGATAAACAGACACACACACAAACATCTTACCTTTTATATATATATATATATATATATATATATATATATTATCGATTTTCTGCACTATTGTAAGAACTGCAACCGTGATACTTCTGAATATGGTTTCTCATGTCTTTTTCTATGAGTGTATCAAATTTGATTAAAATCGGACCACACCTTCTATAATCCGATTTTTTCGATTATCAATTTTCGATAATTATCGGGGGGACATCGACACAAAACCTAGCTAAGAACACTTGCAGACGCTTATAGTACAACTGTGTAAATTTGCAAGAAAATCGGTTCGGCCGTTTCGGAGTCTATAGGTAACGGACACACACACAGACACACTCACACATACACACACACAGACAAAGTTCCATTTATGAATAAGTTTAGATTAGTGCTTTTGTACCTTCTTTCCGGTGAAAAACACACTAATTTGAAGTTCTTGCAAAAATAAAATAAGTATTTGATTTTAATGAAACTTTCAAGAATTATTCACAAATGAATTAACTTTATTTTGAAAGTTTTTGTTTTTAATTTTGGTATATATAAGTAATTAAAAAATTTCGAAATTTAATTTCGTTGGATATAAATTCTCGCTTCATCAGCAACAGTCGAAAACAAAGCTTTTTTTCGACCGCTGATGATGAAGCGAGAATTTTGTCGCTGAAATGGCCATCCAACGAAATTAAATTTCGGAATGCTACTACCCCATTTCATTTCATGAAATTTTGGGAAATTAAATTTCAGTCAGAAATACTTTTTTATTAATTAAAAGCAGGAATTTTTTGAAAATAAATTTTATTTTTGTTCAATACTACTCATTTCTCGAAAACATGCAAGAAATTTATGATATTATTTGATTAGAAAAACTTTTAATCAACTTTATATGTAAGATATATTAATGACACTATTTACAAAATCGTTAAATAATTAATTTTTACAAGACTTGTTTAAATTTCTTTAAGTGTTAAATCTTCAAGTTCCGTACTAATTTCAATGGGTTTGATGACATAATCATTAAGTAAAAACTATATTTATTAATCATAAAATGTAAACCTGAATTTTAAGCCGATTGAACCCAACATGCTCTGTTACTTAACCCATATATGGAGGAAAAAGCGACGGATTAATTTTTTTCTGAAAGGCATTTGCGCGTAAAAGTGACAGCCACGAACTCAACTCTCCGATTTCACGTTTTGAGCCGATATCCACTGCCCTACAACGCACATCACATCCCATGATTAAATTTCTATATCTTTATTGCAATGATTACATATATGTATGGTTTTCCAGTCATGCGTTCTTAAAAAAAATCTCTGTTTGAGCATTTGGAGAAAGAAAAAATCAGTTATTGTAAATCGCTTGAAGATGCCGAAAGGTTTACGTTGCGGAATAATTAATTTATAAATGAAAAAGTATATATATATATATATATATATATAATCTGCGGATGACTACATATATATATATATATATATATAGTTATCTGCAGACAGATCTGTTTCGTTGTATCACGGCTCATCAGTACGGTTAGACATCCGATTGCTTTTAACCTAGGATTGAAACCCAGCCGAATTGACGTCAGTCGGCGATTCTACCTGTAAGCTATGGGCGCTCGGTAGAAGTAGGCAGACTTTTAGCATATCAGGTATATCCAAATGAATAAGGAACGAAGAGAAAATTAACAACGTTCAAAACATTAACTGAAAACAGTGCTCAATATAAAATAGAGCTATGAATATTTATTTTGAATTATAGTTTAGAACATGTACAAATAACCATCTATTATATTACAAAGTGTATATATATATATATATATATATATATATACATATATATATATATATATATATATATATATATATATATATACATTATTCATTATATATATTATTAATTACATTATTTAAAACTTAGTCATAATAAAATTAGACCAGTACACAGTTGTATTAAAAAGTGTTTAATACAATTATATTGTAGAATTTTTGAATATTATAAATTTGTAAACGAGTTATTACGCGACCTAGGTTTCTACCATATGGTGTCTTCAGGCGATTTGCAATAACTGATTATACCGTTTTTTTTTCGTTTTTTTACCGTTACGTGAGCGTTCTAAAACAAACGGTAAAGTCAGTTATTGCAAATCGCCTGAAGATATCACATGGTAGAAACCTAAGTCGCGTTATAACTCGTTTACAAATTTTACATATATATATATATATAATTATTGGTAATGGTTTTCCTATAAGAATGCGTTGAAAGTATAAGAAGGTTAGTCAGGATTCAGTGCAAGTATTTCTGATGTTTGGGCATTTTTAATGATATTATAAATTGTTTGATATTCGTTTCACTATAAAAATGAAATTTAAGTCACAATGAATAGCATTGTCATTAGACGCGAATGGATGCAAGCATTACTGATAAAATAGGGTCATTACAAGCGAGTGCAATGTCAATGCATAGCTAATTATTTTTCTAATGCATTGCAAAGAAGAAAGTCGTGGATTTGGGGGAGGAATGAAAAACAACGATAGCAACAAAATACGCCTATTATAATTTATTTTTTGCCCTTTTTAATCTAATGATTCCAAATTAATTACAAAATCCCCCGCCCTGTTCCTCACATGCTTCTGTTGCCAATTCTGCAAAGTTATTTATATAAACCAGCTACTGGTACAACTCTCTGATCTCAGATCTCACACAAAAACAGAACGCGTCTCGAAAATTATTGATTTCAGTAAATAATTTGATGATCAGGCCTTTGTTTTCAGATTCCGATTTCATAAAAAAAAACAACTAACATCCGATTTCATATTTGTATGAAACTCTAAGAAAGATTGTATAGCGCCAAATGCGAACAATAATGGTAATTCAATGCGTTTCCCTATAAGGAAACATTCAACATTCACTGATCGAGCAGCTTTTACTAGCCTCGGTTGATATATTGTTATGTCGCCAAGTATAAATGAATAACTCAACAACAGAATCAGAATATAAGTTGTATTCCGCGGAAAGACGGTTAGTATGTACAGAAGTGATTAGTAATATTTACAATAGAAAGATACAAGAGTCCAATCCGTCGTAAGACGTGTGTATACGTGATTACTTTCGGTACGCCACCGGAAGTGTGACTAACTCTTCACTGACTCTTCAGTAACTCATTAGAGACTCTCAAGTGACTCTCTTCGACTCATTATTGAGTTGTCCCTCCCAGTAAGGGCAACATATGACACATGGTCAGTTTATATCTGGGCTTTCCGGGCTATATGGCCCGGCCAAAAAATGTCTGTCTATTATTCCCCAGTCGTGTTTCCGCCCCTCGGCGGAACCACGACTGGGTTAATGCTCTCTGCTTCCGAACAGAGAGCGCCCTCTACCCGAAAGCAGAGAGCTGACAGTATCGTAGAGTCGTCAGTCTAGTGACTCTCTACGACTCATTATTTAGTCGTCCCTCCCAGTAAGGGCAACATATGACACATGGTCAGTTTATATCTGGGATTTCCGGGCTATATGGCCCGGCCAAAAAATGTCTATTTTTGCCCAGTCGTGCTTCTACCCTTCGGCAGAACCACGACTGGGTTATTGCTCTCTGCTCGGAAGCAGAGAGCGCCCTCTACCCGAAGGCAGAGAGCTGACAGTGTCGTAGAGTCGTCAGTCTAGTGACTCGGTACGACTCTCTTGTAGAGAATCCACCATTGCTATATATAGCAATGGAAACAGTCCATTTGTAGTCAAATAGGAGCGGCGCCCTAACATATCTATATATATATATATATATATATATATATATTTAATCATTTCACCCCGAGCAAGGCAGAAACGCCACTGATGTGCAGGGGGTTACATAAATGTAGAAAGATTAATTAGAAAAGAGTGAGGAGTACAAACTAGTTAGAAAGGAACAATAGAAAGCTGAGAAAGCAGGTGCGATGACAGATACATAGGTGGAGAGAAAGGGAAGGTTATACAGGGGTGGGGAGAGAGCTAGAGTACAGTGGTTAGTAGATGAGTATTAACTTTGCTTTTAAATTTCTGGAGGTCGTAGCCGTCAGGAAAGCAAGAATACGGGAGCGAGTTCCACAGGCGGGAAGTGCGAGAGAGGAAGCTGCAGGAGTAGAATTGTCGTCTGCATTTGGCTAACCTGACTGTGAATGGGTGGTACCCAGTTGCCAGTCTGGTTGCACGGGTAAACACCTGTTGAGGAGGCATCAGTGACTTAAGCTCATCCGAGCAGAAGCCATGAAAATATTTATAGAAGAGACAGAGGGAGGCCACATTTCGACGATGGGAAAGTGGCTGCAGACGTGTCGCCAGATCAGTACCTATCACATTACAGACTCTCCTTTGGAGCTTGTCAAGAACACTGAGGAGAACGGCAGGGGCACCTGACCATAAATGGCAGCAGTACTCCATGCACGGACGGATGGTTGACTTGTATATATGCAGGATGGATTCAGGTGGAAAAAACATCCTGGATCGACATAGTGACCCAATCTTCTTAGCAGTAGATTTTGCTATGGATTCAATATAGTGGTTCCATTTGAGGTCTGAGATATGTTTTTAATCCTTTCACCCCAAGCAAAGCAGGATTTCCACTAATGCGTAGGAGATGAGATAAAAGACCGGCTGAAGGGCGTATTGAAGTAAGGATAAATGATTAACGGGACTCAAGAAGATAGAAGATAGCGAATGACGCGGAATTTAAAATTTTGGAGATTGCAGCTATCAGAAAAGAGAAAAGATTGACTACAGGGTAGATTGAAAAAGGATAAAAATGAACGGAACTCAAGAAATTCAAAGATGGCGAATAACGCAGAATTTAAATTTTTGGAGACTGTAGCTCAGGCACAAAAATTTAAATACCTGAGAAGTGTTCTAACAGAAGACGGAAAGTGCGACACAGAGATCCGAAGGCGAATTGACATTGCAAAGGAAGCATTCCAGAAGTTGATTAAGGTATTAAGAAACAGGACAATTTCGCTAGAAACAAAGAAGAAAGTACTTGATTGCTATATGATGTCAGTTCTTCAATATGGCAGTGAATGTTGGACAATATTATCGAAGATGGAGGAAAAACTTGAAGCAACTGAAATGTGGTTCTACAGAAGGATGCTGCGAATATCATAAATCGAGCATGTGAGCAATGATGAGATTTTGTAAATGATGGAAACGAAAACGAAATTAATACTGAGCATCAGGATGAGACAGCTGAAGTTCCTGGGACATGCAATAAGGAAAGAGGGCTTGGAGAACTTGATACTAACAGGCCAGATAAAGGGAAAAAGAGATAGGGGAAAGTAGCGGATAACATATTTGAAGGACCTAATCAGGTGGATGATAGAACGAGGGTTGCATGGTCTAACAGGAGAAGGCGTGCACAAAGCCACCAGGAATAGGGAGACGTGTAAAGCTATAATCGCCTACGTCCTGAAAGGACAAGCCACAGAGAAGAAGAATATATATGCCAACTGTTTATAAGAAATTATAATGTTGATATTAAATGGGGGATCAATTCTGATCAAAACTGATCCATTTTCTGTCCATGCTAGTTTCTATACATTTATATTTTAGATTTATGGGCTTGAGTTAGTGGATGGCAGAGCGGGGTTTGGGTGGTGTAACAGGAGAAGGCGTGCTCAGAGCCACCAGCGATAGGGAGACGTGGAGAGCCATGATCGCCTACGTCCTGAAAAAACAGGGCACATAGAAGAAGATATATGCCAACTCTTTGTAAGAAATTATAAATCGGATATAAAACGGGGGATCAATTCTATATTATAAGCAATATATAAATTGATCCATCATTTTGTGACCATGCTAGTTTCTATACATTTATATTCTAGATTTATGGGCTTGAGATAGTGGATGGCAAAGCGGTGTTTGGGTAGTGTAACAGGAGAAGGCGTGCTAAGAGCGACCAGGGATAGGGAGACGTTGAAAGCCCTGATCGCCTACGTCCTGAAAGGATAGGACACATAGAAGAAGAAGAAGTTCTCCAGTAATGATATCTTTTATAAACACAACAAATTTTATAATACTGTTCTAAAAAGACATTGGCTACAAATGCCCTGGCATTAAATACAAGCGCAATAATAGAAATAGAACAATCATTTGGCATACACCCTAATTTAACCAAATGGTTAGATTTAAATTCCTAAACCCAATTGAGAAACACTTCCCTAGAATTAACCCTCTCAGCAAGATTTTCAATCGAAATAGTCCTAAATTAGTTATATTTTTACGTATAGCTTAGAAAAGACCATCAAAAAGCATAATAATATAATTTAAACCAATGTAAAAACCTAGGTCACAAAAAATTTAAAATAATAATTCCAATTGTCGACAACCGATTGAGTGTCCTTTACAAAATAAATGTTTAACTGACTCTATAGTCTACCAATGCATTGTTTCTACCATAGAACTTCCAACAGTAAAAAAAAACAACTTTACAACGGAAGAATGAAGAATCCTATTAAAACACGTTGGTATCGACACATTTTACCTTTTAATAATAATGCGTACTGCAATAGCACATCACTTTCTACATTAGATATTAAGAGAAGCCAATAAAATCCCGACAGTAAAATGGAGAATGTTAAATAAAACTAGAATTTGTAAATTCTTATATGAGTCATGTTTTCTGTGTTTACTGGAAAATGTTCAAATCATTAAATTCCTTAAAACTGTTAAACAAACGCATCAATGTATCTTCTATCTGCCATCATTGTCTCATATATACCCGAAAGTATAATCAATATATTTTCTGCTACAACTAAATTCCTAGCTTTTGTATTAATATATTGATTCTCGCATCCTCTGATAATTATTTTGTTTCAAATATCTGATATTTAGCCTACTATGCCGTCTACATAATTTACCATACATTATATTTTAATACATTTTCGTTCTTATATAACTAGTACAACCCTTTAATAAAAAAAGAACATATATAATAAATTTGTAACTATCACACAAACACATTCAATACAATAACCGACATGCCATAATATAACTGTATAACAGCGGTCGGCAACCCCCGACCCGCAGGCTATATCCGGCCCTCGAGTGAATCTTGTCCGGCTTGCGGGCCACATCCGGCCCTCGAGTGAATCTTGTCCGGCTAACTCTGGACTCGATATAAATATAGATAAACCAAACCAAAGTGACAGTTGATAGTCTAAATATATTGCATTGAAATTTTTAAAAATTATTTCTTTTCACCTGAAGAATGTCTTTTACTTTTATTTTTTATTTGTGGAGATCACCAAAATTAGCGTACGGCTTCACTTTTACTTTTTCTATGAAATTGCTTTCGTGGGCGACCACTAATTTGATTCTGAAGTAGAAGAGCAAACAAAAGTTCTTTTATTTGTTACTAATCGCTCTCTATGTCTATGCTGCTCTCTACCCACTTTACTGTGTACCTATAAGTTTATCAGTATATTACTGGTATACACCCTAATTTAACCAAATGGTTAGTACTAAGTTAGATCATAAATTCCTAAAACTATTTGAGAAACACTTCCCTAAAAATAACCCTCTCAGCAAGATTTTCAACCGAAATAGTCCTAAATTAGTTATATTTGCACATTTAAAAAATAAATTAGTAAATAGTCTCGGTGTGTTTTAACTGCTCTTTCTATTATACACATCAAGGGGGAAATGTGGATGGTTGAACTGGGTGTAAGGGGAAATGACAGAAAACAGTTTGGGAACCAGGGCTCTATAGGGTCCTGACTGCCAGCCCCTTCTCTTTTGTGACGTTTGGTTTGGGTGGCTTGGTTTTCTCCGACATTTTTTTTAGTTTTTTGTTTTGTTTTCATGGCAAATCAACCTCGGCGGGTCATTTATTGCCAACTAAACTTTATTTATTTATTGCTGGTAATAGCTTTTTTCTTTCAACAATTTATTTATAAGCTTTTGTTTCTAGTAATACATTTTTTTCGAGTGTCAAGATTCATTGGGATTTGTTTTTAAGAGCAGGGTCCCCAAGTCCTATCCTTGTTATTTAACCTATAACTGGAGGGAAGGGACGGTTTAATACCTTTCGCAAGGGTACAAGTGCTTAAGTGAATGCAGGATATTCAACTGGAATTCGAACTCGGTTCACCGATTTCTATATCCGAGCCGATATACACTGCACCACAACGCACATCGGTCACAATACAGTTACAGCACCTGGTATTCCCAAGCGGTCACCCATCTAAGTACTGACCAGGCTCAACGTTGCTTAACTTCGGTGATCGAGCGAGAACCGGTGTATTCAACGTGATATGGCCGCAAGACAATAAACGCTTACAGCTCCTGGTATTCCTAAGCGGTCACCCATCTAAGTACTGACCAGGCACAACGTTGCTTAACTTCGGTAATCGAGTGAGAACCGGTGTATTCAACGTGATATGGCCGGAAGCCTCTCCAATATCTGTCTCATTTTCCACCTTAGCTCATCCATCTGAGCCTGTGGCATGTTCAAGGCTATTTCCTCGATACGGGTAATCATGTCTAAATATGGTTTCCGCCTGATAATCGGTGCGAATCTTAGATACTTGTTCAGCACTGACTATTTACAGGCACTCAGCTGATGTTGACAGAAGTTTCAAGGTTGCAGTTCTGACAATAGTGCAGAAAATCGATAATATATATATATATATATATATATATATATATATATATATAAAAGGCAAGATGTTTGTGTGTGTGTCTGTTTATCTGCCTGTATGTCTGTATTTTTCAGCCCTTTTATTTTAGTTTTTGCTTCAGGTTTGGCTCTAAGTAGATATAATTGTAGTTCTTAGCCTCAGCCATGATACCATTTACTCAGAGGACTTATTTAGCCTTTACAATTCAGTTTACGATGAAAAAACTTATTTGATATCGATACTAGGAAATCAAAATTTGACTTACATCCATTCATTTTTCTTTCAATCTACAATTTCGTTTTAACTGGAAACAACTATTGCTTTTTAGTGTTTCGTGCCAACGTCCAAAGAGTTTGAGCTCCAGGACCATGGATTAGTTTTAAAGCTTTCATTACACCCGAGCAACGCCGGGCTATACTGCTCGTAATAATTAATTATTTGTCTGTTGATAGAAAAAAAAGAAACTGATTTTGAACTATATTCATAACAATGTTTGGCCTGAAGCATTTATATGGCCGGTTAACTTAAATAACTTTGAACTTTTCAACTTTCTATACAGCTTCGTCTTTTGTCAATTCCTTTTTCCTTTCAAAGTGGTGATGGACCTCATGTGTCACCTTTAGATCTTTCAGTCCATTCAGTTTCTGGACTTGGCAAACTTTGACTGCATCGAATTCTTGCCTGAATGAAGTTTCCAGCCCATGCTTGATCCTTTTTTCGGTCTTTTCCACCAGGAATCCTACTGAGGACGGCCTCGAGCCTCTGGGAGATATCGGACTGTAATTTTTGATTCATCCATGGTTATACTGGATACGTTCTTAGAAGTTACATAAAAGTGTATTTCATAGAAACTCCGTCGGGAACAATTTATGATAGAATTTCCTCCTCGTCTAAGGAGAATATTCATACTTCGGAAAGGACAATCAATAAAATTAATCGATGCAAAACCTCTATAGTAATAAATTCGACATGGGCACCAGATTTGAGGAGGGTACCCAGGCACCTTATATGGAAGACATTTAGTTATTTTGCATACCTGCTATCGACTGTCCGTGTTTCACAAGTATAGAGCAAGGATGGAAGGTTGGTTGGTTGTTTTTTTTATGGCATATCAACACCTCGGCGGGTCATTTATTGCCAACTAAATTTTATTTATTTATTGCTGGTAATACATTTTTCTTTCAACAATCTATTGTTGTTTTTATTTAACTTTTGTGTTTAGTTATACATTTTTCTTTTCGAGTATCACGATTCATTGGGATTTGTTTTTAAGGGCAGGGTCTCCAAGTCCTACCCTGTTATTTAACCCATAACTGGAGGGAAGGAACGGATTAATACCTTTCCCAAGGCTACCAGTGCTTAAGTGAATGCAGGATATTCAACTGGAATACGAACACGGTTCACTGATTTCTATATCCGAGCCGGTATCCACTGCACCACAACGAACATCCGTCACTAAACGCTCACAGCATCTGGTATTCCCAAGCGGTCACCCATCTAAGTACTGACCAGGCTCAACGTTGTTTAACTTCGGTGATCGAGCGAGAACCGGTGTATTCAACGTGATATGGCCGTAAGCCAGGAATGGAAGGACAACAGCTCTATACACTTGAAGCTTTTTGTCTATACTCAGTCCACGGAGCTGCCAGACTCCCTCTCTCTCAGTTAGCCATATGCTGTGCTGGCCTTTGCTATCCTGTTAGTGACCCCTTCATCGATGTTTGTGCCGTGAGATATGAGCTGATACACAAACTTGTGTGTGGCTGTCAACCTCTGTTCATTTACAAAGATATATAGTCCCAGTAAACGAGCTAGAATACTAGATATAGAAATTTTCTATTCGCAAATTAATTGACGATGTCAAAATTTTGTTAAATGCTAAATATCTAAACTTATTTATAAATGGAACTTTGTGTCTGTGTGTGTGTGTCTGTGTCTGTGTCCGTTACCTATAGATACCGAAACGGCTGAACCGATCTTCTTAAAAATTTACACAGTTGTACTATAAGCGTCTGCGAGTGTTCTTAGCTAGGTTTTGTGTCGAGGTACCACCGATAAATATCGAAAATCGATAATCGAAAAATCGAATTATAGAAGGAGTGGTCCGATTTTAATCAAATTGATACACTCAAAGACATAAGAAACGATATTCAGAAGTTTCAAGGTTGCAGTTCTGACAATAGTGCAGAAAATCGATAATATATATATATAAAAGGCAAGATGTTTGTGTGTGTGTCTGTTTATCTGCCTGTATGTCTGTATTTTTTCAGCCCTTTTATTTTAGTTTTTGCTTCAGGTTTGGCTCTAAGTAGATATAATTGTAGTTCTTAGTCTCAGCCATGATACCATTACTCAGAGGACTTATTTAGCCTTCACAATTCAGTTTACGACGAAAAAACTTATTTGATATCGATACTAGGAAATCAAAATTTGACTTACATCCATTCATTTTTCTTTCAATCTACAATTTCGTTTTAACTGGAAACAACTATTGCTTTTTAGTGTTTCGTGCCAACGTCCAAAGAGTTTGAGCTCCAGGACCATGGATTAGTTTTAAAGCTTTCATTACACCCGAGCAACGCCGGGCTATACTGCTAGTAATAATTTAATTATTTGTCTGTTGATAGAAAAAAAAGAAACTCATTTTGAACTATATTCATAACAACGTTTGGCCTGAAGCATTTATATGACCGGTTAACTTAAATAACTTTGAACTTTTCAACTTTCTATACAGCTTCGTCTTTTGTCAATTCCTTTTTCCTTTCAAAGTCGTTGACAGAACGATCTGAAGATGACATTCTGGTGAATTTCTTTTGAGAAATAAAATTAGCAGAGTCGCCGGACAATATGCAAGGAACAGAAAGAACGCAATGACGTTTTCAATATGTTTTAACGAATTCAAAATCTTTGAGTCTGGTTACTTGATTAATGCATTTTCAAAGACAAAATACAAAACTAAGTTTTCAAAGCTACTTCTCCGTTCATATGTCAGACGAGTTTGTAAAAGATAGTGTTAATATAATGATCAGTAAAAGATAACGGCTTCTTCTCTCTCCAAACAAGGTATTGATATGCTTGCACCCCCTTCTCCCCCAAATAAAATGTTAGAATATCGGTTCAGATAATAAATCAAAGATTTAGTAAACTTATAAAATCTCGATTCACCTGTAAGGCAAAGGACTTCATATGATTGCCAAACAATAAAAATGTCAGAATATCAGGTCAGAAAACAAAATGTTGTGGATCCGGGTGAGGAACGACACAAAAATAATGAACAACAAAACAGATACTGAGATAGAAAAATACGTTATATTAACGTAAATATACAAACTGGAACGCAGGCTATTAATCCAGGAATAAGATTAGTAAAGAATATATATATATATATATATATATATATATATATATATATATAAGTCTTTGAAGAGAAGCCGTGTTTGAAATAGTATGACCGTGTAATATCATTCTGAGTGAGTGGAACTCAGAGCTACTATGGCAACTGACGCGGTATTCTCTGTGTAACTTTGGTATCTTTCGGTAACTTACGAATCAGTCCCGATGTCGCTAACGGGTCTTTTGGTTCTGACGTATCTCACTATGGCAGGAGTGTATGTATACTCAAGTCGAGTCCATTATCATAGAAAAATGGGAGGTCCCACAACACAAGTCAAAGATTTAGTAAACTTATATAATCTTGATTCACCTGCAAGCAAAGCTTATTATAATATAGGACTATAAAAAAGTTAATACACGTCTCGGGTCAAGCAACAAGTCAAAGATATAGTAACTGTTGTGGGATCTCGGATGAGCGTTGTGGTGCATTGGATATCGGCTCGGAACGAGAAATCGAGGAGCCGAGTTCAAATTCCAGCTGAATTCATTGCATTCACTTACGCACAAATACCCTTGGGAAAGGTATTAATCTGTCTATTCCTTCCAGTTATGGGTTAAATAACAGGACAGATTGGGTTCTATAGCCTTGGTCGGCAACCAGTCTACCGCGGAAAGCAATGGCAACCTACTGTGGGATAATCTTCTGCCCTGTCAGTCATGTCTCATTCGAGACATGATCGCCCAAAGCGTGTATCACGTATGGCACCCAACTGACTGACTGTGGGATCTCCCCTTTTTTTATGTGATAATGGATTCGACTGAGTGTACATATAATCCTGCCATAGAGAGAACAGAGATCTGGGATCTCAGTTGTAGTTGCAGTTTACAGTGGAGAGTAATCGTAGAGATCCGTTACAGTTATCGAAGAGTTCCGACAGATACCGAAATGTTACCCGGACATACTTTTTCCAACGATTTTATTTTAAGACTTGTATATATTTATTTTTATTAATTATATTCCTGAATTGACTAACCCGCGTTGCAGTTTGTATATTACGTTCAATATCGCGATGGAAGAAAAATTTGAAGCCGTTAAGAATAAAAGGAAATAAACGCAAAAATATTACCTCCTACCAAAAAAAAAAAAAAAAGCTAGGGCGGGGAGTGTTGTGGGATCTCCCCTTTTTGTATATAAAAACGGACACAACTAAGGGTATATTTAATCTTGCCATAAAGAGAACAGTGAATCTCGATCCGGAATCTCAGTTGTAGTTGCAGTTTACAGTGGAGAGTAATCGTAGAGATCCGTTACAGTTATCGAAGAGTTCCGTCAGATACTGAAGTGTTACATGGACATACTTTTTCCGACGATTTCATTTCAAGATTTGTATGTATTTATTTCTACTAATAGTACTCCCAAATTGACTAACCCGCGTTCCAGTTTGTATATTACGTTCAACATAACCTACTTTTCTATCTCCATACCTGTTTTTTTGTTGTTTCTTATTTTGGAGGTTCCTCCTCCTGAACCCACAACAAATTGGCGACGAAGATTCGTACACAAGTCTTCCACAACAGTAAGCTATAACATCTTCTCCTTTGCAATCAGTTGGAATTCTGTTGGTGTCGAATATGCTTACGGTATATCCCGTTGAATACACCATTTCTCGTTCCATCATCGAAGTTAAGCAACGTGAGCCTGGTCAGTACTTAGATGGGTGACCGCTTGGGAATACCAGGTGCTGTAAGCGTTTAGTGACGGATATGCGTTGTGGTGCAGTGGATGTCGGCTTGGAAAGAGAAATCGGTGAGCCTAGTTCGAAATCCAGTTGAGTACCCTGCATTCACTTAAGCACTGGTACCCTTGGTAAAGGTATTAATCCGTCACTTCCCTCCAGTTATGGGTTAAATAACAGGATGGGGCCTGGAGGCAAGCCATCCAGTGTTGGCGTCACAATAAAAAAACACCCTTGGTAGCCCTGGCGAACCATCAACTATTTAGCTATTTGACGAGATTATGAATTTCGCTATAAATTGCGGCGGGGTTCTAAATGCACAGGGAATATTGGAGGGGTGTAGTGAGTTCTATCTCGGCCAAGGCCACAGGACGACGATTGGTGTAGACGCTTTCATACTGTTGGACAAAAAATTCCTCAACAGCAGATATGACGTCATCACAACTGCTATACTTGTTTCCTGTCAATTATTGTTATTTTTTTCGCTTGTTTTTTTTTTCTTGTTGGTGGACAGATGATAAAAAGATGGTGTCAAATCAGGAAAATAGGTAGGGTGATCAATCAGTTCAAAGCCACAGTCATGTCTTCTTCTTCTTCTATGTGACCTGTCCCTTCAGGACGTAGCCGATCATGGTTCTCCACGTCTTCCTATCCCTTGTGGCTCTTAGTATGCTTGTTCCTGTTACTCCTGTCAACCCCCGTTCCGTCAACCACCTGATCAGGCCCTGCAAATATGTTATCCGCTGCCTTCCTCTGTCTCTCTTTGCTTCTATCTAGCCAGTCAGTATCAGGTTCTCCAGGCTCTTCTTTCTCATTACGTGTCCCAGGAACTTCAGTTGTCTCTTCCTGGTGCTCAGTGTCAATTTCCTTTTTGTTGTCATTCTTTCCAACACCTCAACGTTGCTTGCATGCTCAGTCCACGATATCCGCAGTATCCTTCTGTAGAACCACATTTGCGCTGCTTCCAGTTTTGTCCTCATTTTCGATGATATTGTCCAGCATTCACTGCCATATTGAAGAACTGACATCACGTAGCAGTCCAGCACTCTTTTCTTTGTTTCTAGTGAGATTTTCCTGTGTGTTAATACTTTAGTCAGCTTCTGGAACGCGTCCTTTGCCATGCCAATTCGCCTTCGGATCTCTGTGTGTCCACAGTCATGTACAGAAGCCAAAGAAATCAAAAACTTGAGTGCTGAAGCATTGTTCTGACGAAACAAGAGATATTTCTTTTGTTTTTCTGAGTGTTTAGTCTTGATAGCCTTTCCTAACTTCCTCAACATTTTGGCATAGTGCTCTCCATGGATGGTGTGACCCTTTTAAAAACAAACAATAAACACAAGTCTTTGCATCTCGAAAACAAAAACTATCATTTCCCAGCAGTTTAAAACAACTTTGGCTTTTCTTTGGAGTAGATGACCTGCATGGATGTAAAGTGCGAAACAGAGATCCGAAGGCGAATTGGCATAGCGAAGGACGCGTTCCAAAAGCTGAGTAAAGTACTAAGACATAGAAAAATCTCACTAGAAACAAAGAAGATAGTGCTAGATTGCTATGTGATGTCAGTTCTTCAATACGGCCGTGAATGTTGGACAATATCATCGAAGATGAAAAAAAAACTTGAAGCAGCGGAAATGTGGTTTTACAGAAGGATGCTGCGGATATCATGGACCGAGCATTTGAGCAACGATGAGGTGTTGGAAAGAATGGCAACGAAAAGAAAATTAATAGTGAGCATCAGGAGAGACAACGGAAGTTCCTGGGACATGCAATGAGGAAGGAGGGCTTGGAGAACAACCTGATACTGACAGCCCAGATAGAAGGAAAGACAGACAGGGGAAGGCAGCGAATAACATATTTGAAGGGCTTGAGTAGGTGGAATACAGAACGGGGGTTACGTGGTGTAAGAGGAGAAAGCATACTCAGATTCACCAGAGATAGGGAGACGTGGAAAGCTATGATCGCCTACGTCCTGAAAGGACAGGGCACATAGAAGAAGAAGAAGGATTGTCTTATTGTCAGGACGACTATGTTAAAAAAAATAAATCTCACTTGGTCACATTCCACGAGTGTATCTCAGTCAGACTATGAATTTTTCAGTCATTTCTCGTACATCATAGCTTCCTATTCGGCTTTAGAAGTTTCTTCGACATAAACGGGTCCATTGACCACTTCTTTGAGTTTTTTTTTCTCTTAGTATTTTTAATTGTCTCAATCTTGACATTAAGGCTCAGCGTCTAATCTATCCAAACAAGGATTTTATAAGCTGGTAAAAATCAGTTCTAGCGCAAATCTCTGTCCAGCTGTGACACTCTCTTACACAAGGTCATAGATTTGAAGCCTTGTGCCCGACTCATCAAATATAACGATGCCTCTTACTGCTAGTTTAAACATCTCTTTCATCATTATCTGAATTTTTTACACTATTTATATTGTGTCCTCATCATCTGATTGATCAACCTACCTATTTTCCTGATTTGACCCCATCTTATTTCCCCAGCTTTTTACAAGCTTACAAAATCCTTGTTTGGATGAGCTGTTTATTTATATTAATTACAATGTGTACTTTGTTTTTTTAATTAATTTGGGAAAATTTGAATTTCAATGAATTGTAATTAACCCTCTAGGGCCATTCGTATCATATTTGATACAGTATTTCCCTATAAGGAAACATTTGGTATTTCCCTATAAGGAAACATTTGGTATTCATTGACTGAGCAGTCAGTACTGCTTTCATTTGAAATTTATAAAATATTTCTCTTAAAAAATTTTTCAGGAAAATATTTCTTTCAAGGCTTGTTTTCATACTGTATCAAATATGATACGAATGGCCCTAGAGGGTTAATCTCAGTCTGTTTATCTATCTATCTATCTATCTATCTATCTATCTATCTATCTATCTATCTATCTATCTATTAACCCTCTAGGGCCATTCGTATCATATTTGATACAGTATTTCCCTATAAGGAAACATTTGGTATTTCCCTATAAGGAAACATTTGGTATTCATTGACTGAGCAGTCAGTACTGCTTTCATTTGAAATTTATAAAATATTTCTCTTAAAAAATTTTTCAGGAAAATATTTCTTTCAAGGCTTGTTTTCATACTGTATCAAATATGATACGAATGGCCTTAGAGGGTTAATAATATAATATGATTAAGGCTTCTACTTGTCATAAAGTGGGGGATCAGTTCTATATTGTTATGAAGTAATAAACAGATCCCCCACTAATATGATACGAATGGCCCTAGAGGGTTAATAATATAATATGATTAAGGCTTCTACTTGTCATAAAGTGGGGGATCAGTTCTATATTGTTATGAAGTAATAAACAGATCCCCCACTAATATGATACGAATGGCCCTAGAGGGTTAATAATATAATATGATTAAGGCTTCTACTTGTCATAAAGTGGGGGATCAGTTCTATATTGTTATGAAGTAATAAACAGATCCACCACTAATATGATATGAATGGCCCTAGAGGGTTAAAAGGGGAAATGTCAGGAATCATCTTTTTCTGGTCGTCCTCCTTACCGAATAAATAGGATGCGGAAGAGTTTTGAATAGCAGCTCGGAATTAGAGATCACCGAGTTTGAATTCGGTTTGTGAGATTCTCTTCTGCAGAAGGGTATGAACCCCTCTCGAGTTAAATATCCAAAAACTTTATCGGAAAGAAATAATTGTTAAACTCACAATTTTTAATGTTTATAGATGCTTCTTGAATGAATTCCTGTAATCATTGACACTCTTTAAATTGTTCGGACTGTTGTCCTCATCTTTGTTGCCATATTCAATATCTGTCTATATTTCTGTGATGAGGTATTGTAATTATTTACACTATTTACATTGTTCGGACTGTTGTCCTCATCTTTGTTGCCATATTAACTTTCAACACTATTTTTCTGTGATGTGGTATTGTAATTATTTACACTATTTACATTGTTCGGACTGTTGTCCTCATCTTTGTTGCCATATTCATCTTCAATATCTGTCTATATTTCTGAGATGAGGTATTGTAAATATTTCTGTTATTTATGTTGTTTGGACAGTTCTCCTTATTCTTTTGCCATATTCTGTTTGCCAAATTGCCATTTATCAAAACAAAACTAAAAAGGGAAGAATCTTAAAGCCAAATTTTAACAGCTTGTTTTCTCGCACTTCCCGCCTGTGGATTCGCTTCCATATTCTTGCTTTCCTTACGGCTATAACCTCTAGGAATTTACGTGCAATGTTAATACACATCTCTTAACCACTTGACTCTAATTCTTTCTTCACCACCCTGTATATCCTTTCCTTTCTCTTCACCTTTGCAACTGTCATCACACCTGTATTCCCATCCTTCTCTTGCTCCTTTCTCTGACACCAACTGTAGCTGGTTAGTCTTTCTCTTTACTCTCCTCCTATCTAATCTTTTACTCTTATGTAGCCCCCTGCGCATCAGTCTTTCTACATAACCCTGTATATCTTTTCCTTTCTCTTTACCTTTGCAACTGTCATCACACCTGTATTCTCATCCTTCTCTTGTTCCTTTCTAACTGGTTCGTCCCTCTCTTCACTACCCTTAATCTTTTTACTTTTATATAGCCCCCTGCACATCAGTTGTCTTACTGCCTTGCTCGGGGTGATACGATTACAAAATGGTTTTGACTGATGGCTTAATGGTTAAAACTTTTATAACTTCAAAAGCGAATGTTCAAAATAAGGAAGTGATTTGCGAATGGACCTCGTTTCATCTGGGTCTGTACAAAACTAAGAAATATTTTCTAATGTGTCTACATCTGGGCATTGTTTCAAACCGTTCATTTAGAAACTTTTGCCGTTCTGCATGTTAGAGATTTATTTCACTTTTGTCTGCTCCACATATTAAAGTTCCATTTTCCTTCAAACACGTATTAAGCACTTTCTAATAGAATTGCTCTAATTAAAATCTGTACTATAACTGATATATATATATATACGCTATGAAGTCTACCTTCTTCTACCGAGCGCCCATAGCTCAGAGGCAGAATCGCCGACTGACGCCAATTCAGTCGGGTTTCAATCCTAGGTAAAAAGCAATCGGATGTCTAACCGTAGTGATGACTGTGATACAGCAAAACAGATCTGTCTGCGGATGACTATATATATACATATATTTATAAAATATTTATTTAGAATTAATAATATAAAAATGTTATAATGTCACTACAAAAGTAGCCATTTTGTTTCAACACTATCCATGTCTTATCAACTGATGAATTCAATAACAAATAAACTTTGGTGTTTGTTCTTGTATACGTCACGCCGGTCATTGCTTAATTTTGATTGGTCCATCCTGTCTTTGTAACAACGCCTCCCTGATTAAGGGGATTTAGCTACTATTTTAAATTTTTAAAACGCTCAAACTTTTAATTGAATTTATCACTTGATAAGACACGGATAGTGTCGAAACAAAATGGCTACTTTTGTAGTGATATTATAACATATTTATGTCATGAATTCTAAATAAATATTATTAGTTCTACTTTGTATTGAGCACTTTTTAAGAATAGTGTTTCTTTAAATACGGAATATTATTCCATCCATAGCTACGCTATACTTGGGTATATATATATATATATATATATATATCAAAACAAAAATTTCGATATTTAAATCCGTTGGATAGCCATTTCTACGAGAAAATCCTCGATTCTTCAGCAACGGCGAAACGAAAATTTTATTTCCTCAAATTCAAATGTTTTAAAAGAAGTTATACCGGTAGAGGTCAAAAAAAAAAAAAATCATCCATAGACAGAAAAATAAAATGGCGTGGGATTAATCAAATTTTGAATGCAAGAAAGTAAGAAGAGGAAAGCAGCCTCATATTAGAAAACTTACCCCTTTCCCAAACAAGATTTTTTATATTTGGCCACGTAGATAAAATTTAATAATTGCATCGAGCACTCCACCTTGATCAATTTAAATATTAATAAATTTAATATTAATAGGTAAATCCCAAAAAGCCGATCCTATCTGATCAACTTTTTATTTAAAATATATATATATATCAGCATGCAGTGTGGGTATCGAAGAATCCAAAGGCGTATCCTGTACATACAGTGGTAGGATAACTCTCTAAGAGAGCTCTAAATATATATGTATATAAATACATATAAAGCAAATATAAGAAAAATTAAGACAGAACGTTATTTCATAGTAAATCGGAGGTGTACGCCTATTTCAGGCGAACCCTCATCAGCTTTCGTCTTTATTGTACAAAAGATTTTACAGGAATGCCTTCTTCTACCGAGCGCCCATAGCTCAGAAGTAGAATCGCCGATTGATGCTAATTCGGTCGGGTTTCAATCCTGGGTTAAAAGCAATCGGAGTTTAACCGTACTGATAAGCTGTGATACGGCAAAACAGATCTGTCTGCGGATGACTATATATCAAAACTCTGTGTGTGTGTGTGTGTGTGTGTGTGTGTGTGTGTGTGTGTGTGTGTGTGTGTGTGTCACCTATAGACTCCATAACGGGTGTACCGGTTTTCTTGAAAATTGACACAGTTGTACTATAAGCGTCTGCGAGTGTTTTTAGTAGGTTTTGTGTCGAGGTACCCCAGATAAATATCGAAAATCGATAATCGAAAATATCGGGTTATAGAAGGAGTGGTCCGATTTTAATCAAATTTGATACACTCATAGACAAAGGCATAAGAAACGATATTCAGAAGTTTCAAGGTTGCAGTTCTTACAATAGTGCAAAAGATTTGATATCTATATCAGGAAATCCAAATTTGACTTGCATCCATTCATTTTTCTTTCAGTCTACGGTTTCGCTTTAACTGGAAACAACTACTGCTTTTTAGTCTTTCGTGCCAACATCCAAAGAGTCTGAGCTCCAGGACCATGGATTAGTTTTAAAGCTTTCATTACACCCGAGCAACGCCGGACTATACTGCTAGTTGTATATGTATAAAAATTCAATGTTTGCTTGTTACATTTTTTTATCATTCCAAGTGCACCCAGCATAACTGGTATGATACCCGCCTTCAACTTCCACATTATTATTATTATTATCACCATTATTATTATTATTATTATTATTATTATTACCATTATTATTATTATTATTATTATTATTATTATTATTATGTCATTTTTTCATCATATTTCGATTTCTGCTTTGGTCTCACTACCAACCAAGTCTGCGGGGAGACCTAAGGCAGGTAGTGGCGTGTTGTTATGGCTCCATTTCATGTTTTTCTATCTACCCTATCATCCTCAGCATTACATAGATAAAGTTTTCCTTAGTGTGTGGGCTGTACTTAATAAGACAAGTTTTTGTATATCTCTTAAGCTGGGGTTTCCAGGGATTCTTTCAATGTGTTGTTTTGTTCCATTTTTTATCATTCCAAGTGCACCTACTATCACTGTCACAACTCTTGTTTTCAATTTCCACATTTTTTCTATTTCAATTTCCAGGTCTTTATATTTTGACAGTTTTTCAAATTCCTTGATTGCTATGTTACAATCCGCTGGACAAGCCATATCAATTAATAGACAAGTTTTCTCCTTCTGGTTTTTAACAATAATGTCTGGCCTGTTTGCTTCAATTTTTCTGTCTGTGTAGATGGTGTAATCCCATAGAATGGTTACATCTTCTATTTCTGTAACCGGTGATGGATGATGTTCATACCAGTGTTTGTTTACAGCTTTTCCATAATGTTTGCACATTGTCCAATGTAAATATTGCCCAACTCTATCGTGGCGATTTTTATATTCGTTTGGGGCAAGCACAGAACAGCCTGAGATTAGGTGGTCTATTGTTTCTTGGTGTTTATCACAAAACCTGCATTTTGGATCCATATTACTATGCATAATATTTGCCTGAAAGTTTCTCGTGAAAAGACTTTGGTCTTGTGCTGCAAGTATAAATCCTTCAGTTTCAGACTTTAATCCAGATGCACGTAACCATCGATGAGTATTAACTTTGTCAACATTGGATTTATTGGCACGTACTGGATATTGGCCATGCAGAGGTTTGTCTTGCCAGCGCTGTTTCATCTTTTCAAGAGCTTTATCTTTGGCTTTCATTTTCATATTTTTTGCCGCAATAGTTGGTTCTTGGCTTCTGTTTTGCTTTTCTACAGAATCTACTAACTGTAAATCTTGTTTGTATTTACTGCCTTCTTTTATTATTGAATATTTTTTCTTTCTTTCTTCATGTTGCCTTACTAATTGTATCATCCAATCCTTTGTTGTTTCTATGTATGTTAGTAAGCCAATAGTTGTTGTCTTGTATGACAATTCCAGCTATTTAAGACCCCTTCCACCATCTTTACGGGGTATGTATAGTCGGTCTACATCAGCCTTTGGATGATGCATCTTATGCTTAGAAAGAAGCTTTCTTGTTTTAGCATCCATTCGCCTGATGTCGTTTAGAGTCCAGTTTAAGATGTTGAAGCTATATTGGACAACTGGGATTGCAAGGCTATTAATGGCCATAACTCTGTTCTGTGAATTTAATTCAGTTTTTAATATCATTCGTAGCCTTCTATAGTACTCTTTACGCACTATTTCTTTCATTTTTTTATGGTGAATGTTTTCGCTCTCATTTACACCTAGGTATTTATAAGCTTTTATTATTATTATTATTATTATTATTATTTTTATTATTATTATCTTCATCATTATTATTATTATTATTATTATTAATATTATTATTATTTCCCTTGATTTTTGTTTTATGTCCATTTCCGTCGGGATCCCAACCGGAGACCTAAGTTTAAAAATTATTATTATTATTATTATGTCATTTTTCATCATATTTCGATTTCTGCTTTGGTCTCACTACCAACCAAGTCTGCGGGGAGACCTAAGGCAGGTAGTGGCGTGTTGTTATGGCTTCATTTCATGTTTTTCTATCTTCCCTATCATCCCCAGCATTATTCTATCTTCCCTATCATCCCCAGCATTATTATTATTATTATTATTATTATTATTATTATTATTATTATAGCACTGAATTTTAAAAGCTTTCTGGTTTCGGTGTTCATGTATTATCATCAGCCAGTCAATATATATATATATATATATATATACAACGGTCTTTATTATAATAAAGATGATATGTTTATATATTCTTCACTGTTCGACAACATAACTATTGCGAAATAATAAAATAATGAAGCACAGGTAAAAAAGCAAACACACGGTTTTTTTTTAAGTGTTATTAAATTTAAATAATTGGTAGCAATGTGAATGTATTGAGAGGACGCTGGCTCGCTATCGTCTGTCTCTTTCTCTTTCTCTCTCTTTCAATGTGCGTGACAGGATGGATATATATATATATATATATATATATATATATATATATATATATATAACTGCATGTGAACTGTATGTCGCTTGGCATATATATATATATATATATATATATATATATATATATGTATATGTGTGCCGTTGTGTACGTACATACGCATTTGATTGGTGTATTCAAATAGTGTATCTACCGAATTTGATACAGAAGTTTTGTATAAATATTTTCATGTATGTGGTTATTATTTTTATTTTGTATGTGATGATCTGTGGATTTTTTAGTCGTGTATGTTTTTGTTTCTAGTCTATGTATTTGTGTGAGTATAAATCTAATTATGTGTATGTGTTCATGCACTGAAATATGATTGTGTCTGCCATGGCCTCATTCATTCAAGGCTAGTCAAGTTACGAATTCGCTCTTACATGTATCCAGTATTGTAGCGGTTCAGTCAGTTTCCAAATCTAGCTTTAAAATTCAACAGACAAATTGTCAAGTCGATAAAAACAAAATTTTGAAATTTGTGTATGTATATATACGTGCGTATGTTAATCTGTATATGTATCTGTTTGCCAGTGTATGTGTGTATACTCGTCTATTTGTCCATGTGTGGATGTTTGTAGGTTTATATGTGCACGTTCATTCTTTTCCTCGTTTAATATATAAATGACTTTCTGAATTTAATAATTTGTTAAACTTAGAATTGTTTCAAAATTCGCAATAAAAATAAAGTGAATCTATTAGTCGATTAATAATGCTGACCTCAATTTAATCAAATATTAATATTAATGTCTTCAAAAATTATTTTTGAGTCTGGTCATCCATTCTCCAAATTAGAAGTTACTTTATTCTGATTGGTCCACACTGTCTATACAACAATGCCTCCCTGATTAAGGAGGTTTTGCTTGTTTTTAACCTTTTAAAACTTTTCAACTTGGAATAAACCTTATCACTTGATAAGACACAAGAAGTGTCGAAACAAAATAGCTACTTTTGTAGTGATATTTTAACATATTCATGTTATAATTTCTGAATAAATAAATAAATAATATATATATAAAAACAATGGTCTTTATTATAGCAGAGAGGTTCCTTTCCAAATATGTTAACGTTAACGACAAGTTCATACAGTTTTTGTGACGTAATTTTGCACCATCTAAAAAACACAGATATGCCTCCTTCTGCATCTGTATTGCACTTTCTTCTATAATTCTGAATAAAAATATCGAATTTCTTTTTTTTAGAGTTTTTAACAAACTTGGGCCGTAAGACAAGGGTGTGTCTTTTCACCGGATCTGTTCAACTTGTACAGCGAGAATATTTTCAGGACCCTAGAAGTTATGCCTAGATTTGTCATCGGAGGTCACAATTTTTATAACCTAAGGTACGCAGATGATACAGTGCTAATTGCAGACACAGCAAGGAATCTACAAGACCTCCTCCAGAAGGTAGCTGAAGAGAGTGACAAGATGATACAGTGCTGATAGCAGACACAGAAATGAAACTACAAGACTCCTACAGAAGGTAGCTGAAGAGAGTGACAAGATGACACAGTGCTGATAGCAGACACAGAAAGGAAACTACAAGACCTTCTGCAGAAGGTAGCTGAAGAGAGTGACAAGATGATACAGTGCTGATAGCAGACACAGAAAGGAAACTACAAGACCTTCCACAGAAGGTAGCTGAAGAGAGTGACAAGATGATACAGTGCTGATAGCAGACACAGAAAGGACACTACAAGGCCTCCTACAGAATGTAGCTGAAGAGAGTCACAAGATGATACAGTGCTGATAGCAGACACAGAAAGGAGACTACAAGACCTTCCACAGAAGGTAGCTGAAGAGAGTGACAGGATGATACAGTGCTGATAGCAAACACAGAAAAGAAACTACAAGACCTCCTACAGAAGGTAGCTGAAGAGAGTGACAAGATGATACAGTGCTGATAGCAGACACAGAAAGCAAACTACAAGACCTCCTACAGAAGTTAGTTGAAGAGAGTGACAAGATGATACAGTGCTGATAGCAGACACAGAAAGCAAACTACAAGACCTCCTACAGAAGGTAGTTGAAGAGAGTGACAAGTTGATACAGTGCTGATAGCACACACAGAAAGGAAACTACAAGACCTCCTACAGAAGGTAGCTGAAGAGAGTGACAAGATGATACAGTGCTGATAGCACACACAGAAAGGAAACTACAAGACCTCCTACAGAAGGTAGCTGAAGAGAGTGACAAGATGATACAGTGCTGATAGCAAACACAGAAAAGAAACTACAAGACCTTCTACAGAAGGTAGCTGAAGAGAGTGACAAGTTGATACAGTGCTGATAGCAGACACAGAAAGGAAACTACAAGACTCCTCCAGAAGGTAGCTGAAGAGAACGATAAAAGGACTTCAAATAAACTGCAAGAAAACCGAATGCATGGTCATCTGCAAAAAGAGCAGCCCAATATGACAAATACAGATCGGGGATACTAGAATCAAACAGGTACAGAAATTTAAATACCTGGGAAGTGTTATAACAGAAGACGGAAAGTGCGACACAGAGATCCGAACGCGAATTGGCATGGCGAAGGAAGCATTCCAAAAGTTGAGTAAAGTCAGTTCTTTAATATGGCATTGAATGCTGGGCAATATTATCAAAGATGAAGGAAAAACTTGAAGCGACTGAAATGTGGTTCTAAAGCAAGATGCTGCGAATATCATGGAACGAGCATATGAGCAATAATGAGGTCTTAGAAATGATGGAAACGAAAAGAAAATTAATACTGAGCATCAGGAAGAGACAGCTGAAGTTCCTGGGACTTGCAATGAGGAAAGAAGGCTTGGAGAATCTGATACTTACAGGCCAGATAGAGGGGAAAAGAGACAGGGAAAGCAACGGGCAACATATTTAAGGGACCTAATTAGGTGGATGGTGGAACGAGGAGAAGGCGTGCTAAAAGCCACCAGGGATAGGGAGATGTGGAAAGTCATGATCGCCTATTTCCTGAAGGGACAGGGCACATAAAAGATACAATACTATAGGACGTAGATGATCATGGCTCTTCACAACTTCCTTGCCCTTTGCAACTTTTAATTTTTTTTTCTTTTTGTTATCTCTCCTAAACTCTGTTCTTCCAACCATTTATATAACCTCGTTCTTTTTCTTCTTTTATGTTCTGTGTCTATTCAGGACGTTGGCGATCATAGCTCTCCTGTCTGCTGCTGATGCGCGATCTATTTATTGGTGGATAACTCGTTTAGCAAAGGTATTTGTAGAGGTTTTCTGTTACAGGGATGGCCATCTTCCATTCCTAGACATAGTACTCTTCAAACTTTAACTAAAATATCCAGTGGCTCCTGCTGTAGTTTAGGTGATAACCGATAATTCACAGACTATGATATTCGAATCTTTCTTTCTCAATACCGGTCAACACCATTGGGAAATTATACCCATCTTCCCTCTTCAGTAAAAGAAAAAAATATATCAATGGGCGCCAGTTGTTAAGTAGACGATAGCTAGCTAGATTCATAAAACAGTGCTAGAATTGTTTTTCGTTTCTCAGCGACTGAGGTGAGCCTCCAGCAAAGGCAATCGTCTTTCTCTTCGATTAAATTATCTCTGAGCAACCATTGCAGAGATGTTAATAAAAAGAATTAACCTCGCTTATGATTGATAGTGTGTTAACTATGTTTGAGAAAAAAAATCTCTAGCTATTTACAACAATTCACGTAGACCATTTCTCTAGAGTCCAAAAATTCACTAGAACCTACATTACACATACGAGAAAAATTTACGACAAATATCAACATTTTTTACGCCATCAATAAACGTAATTTGATATTTCAAATTTTTTACGCTATTCAGCGTTGTCTAACAATTAACATGTTTGGAAAGAACCCGTTCCAAGTTTTAAATATTCCCTGCCTCCAGTTTTGAACAATTACGCATGCGCAAATAATTTTGCTGTCTGTGCAGTGTTCACCATTTTCTTCAATTAAAGCAAAAAATCTTTGTTCATTTTAAAGTCTGCGTTTTTCAATTGGCAAAAAAGATGATTCTGAATTTTGTTTGAAAAAAAAATAAATCAAGAAAATAAACGTGGTTACTGATTAGCTAAACAGGAAACAGTAAAACAAATGAAAGAAAATGGAAGTGAAGTTTAGAAAGAGACGAAAAATGAACCAGGAAAAAAATGTTTGTAACATGAATAGATAGATTAAACATAGGAGGGAATTGACAAACAAAGATGTCGTTTTAGGAAAAATGAAATCGAACGACAGAAAGAAAATAAATCAAGAAAATATGCATTTTTTTTTTCAGAAATAAATAAAGAAAGAAAGAGAAATTTAAAGAATACTTTCAAAAAACAGATTTAAAAAGAAAGAAAACTGAAAGACAGTAAGAATTATAAACGAAAGAAAAAAATTAAAACTTAAGATATTAATCGAAACGAAATAACACAATATTTAAAAAGAAAAACTGATAGAATTGGTTTAAAATTTCTAAAAAAAAACAAACTATAAATAAATTATAAGAAACCGTATTGAGAAGGAAAAAAAAACTGTAGCCAAAAGATATAATGAACCGTAAAATTATCTCTTATAGTTTAAAAAGATAAATTGAATTTACCAATATTTTAAAAAATATATATGAATAAAAGAATTTTAGAGAAAGAAAAACATTCACATTCGTATTCATAATAATTAAAAAAGAAGCTCAGCTTACATTTTTTTATTCTTGTTCTAATTATGGGATTTTAATAAACGATTTTCTGATAGGCATAGTAGCAGAATGAATAAATGCGAGATGAATTTGTATTAACGGCTTCGAAATCTGTTGTATGTTTTATATTAGGATCTTATAAAACATCGCTGAAGTGGGAGAGGGAGTTTATTTATTGAATTTTTTTAATCAAAATAGTCAGGTAAAATGCGGAACGAAAAATAAAAGGTTGGAGACCTGTTAAGAATTTTGATTAGCACCAGACGAACCGCTATAAGAGCGCATGCGTACGTTATACAAAAGCAAATCCTCCCTCGCCATCATCATTTACTTTCCTTTGTTTCTTTTCTATTTGTTATTATTTTGATTTTTTTAAAAATCTTTTTGCTTCTTTGCTTTTATTTCTGCCTCTTTTCTGATTCTTCTTCAATTTTTAATCAGTTCCGACGAGCAATCCTTTCTTTCTTGCGTAGGCTTGTTCGTCAGAGCGTATTTGCATTTCTCATTATCTAGTCAAATCAGAGACGAATTTCGTTCGGTAAACGTGAGTTCGACCCTCACACAGTTTCAATTATCGCATTATATGCCTTCAAAGTCAATATACATACATACATATATATATATATATATATATATATATATATATGATCGATGCTTATCTATCTATATAAAAATGCTTATGTCTGTCTATCTATGTGTGTGTTTGTGTGTCTTCATTCTCACGAACCCTACTCCTCGGAAACACTTGATCCGATTTCAGTTATTATATATTTATATTATCATATGGTAGCTTCCCCTATGTGGTTAGGGGTCGCAGGTTCGAATCCTAGCGAATGACACACATTTTCGTAATAAAAATTTATCGTAAATAATCAGGCCGTTCAATCAAATCATTTCAAATTGTCGGATGTTTATAACCAACTTTCGTTAATATATATATATATATATATATATATATATATATATATAGTCATCCGCAGACAGATCTGTATCACAGTTCATCAGTGCGGCTAGACATCCGATTGCTTTTAACCCAGGATTGAAACACGATCGAATTGGCGTCAGTCGGCAAACCTACCTCTGAGCTATGGCTGCTCGGTAGAAGGAGGCAGACTTTTAGCGTATCATGTATTATACGCCAGTAGCCATATTTCTCTAATTCATGACTGAATTAGCGATATTACCGAAATTAATGAAGATTAACTAAATGGTCTTTAAACACCCAACAATTTGAAACGATTCGTTTGAATTTGTAGATATTCTGTTTTATAATCAAAGAGTATCATATATTTATTTCTACCGGGCTGATTATTTACGATAATCATCATGTTACGGAAATTAACGAAGATTAACGAAACACAGTATTATATATTTATTTCTACCGGCCTGATTATTTACGATAATCATCATGTTACGGAAATTAACGAAGATTAACGAAACTTGGTTATAAACAACCGACAATTTGAAATGATTTGCTTGAACATTATTTTTCATCGAAACTCGTATTTAAGTAGATATTCTGTTTTATAATCAAACAGTATTATATATTTATTTCTACCGGCCTGATTATTTACGATAATCATCATGTTACGGAAATTAACGAAGATTAACGAAACTTGGTTATAAACAACCGACAATTTGAAATGATTTGCTTGAACATTATTTTTGATCGAAACTCGTATTTAAGTAGATATTCTGTTTTATAATCAAACAGTATCATATATTTATTTCTACCGGCCTGATTATTTACGATAATCTCGTTGTAACGGAAATTAACGAAGATTAACGAAACTTGGTTATAAACAACCGTCAGTCGGCGATTCTACCTCTGAGCTATGGGCGCTCGGTATAAGGAGGCAGACTTTTTAGCGTGAATATTATTATACTAGATATATAGAGTAGTAATTCACATATGAAAAATCTTGACGATTAAATCCACGGATCTGTCTCACCAGATAAGCGTCACCGCTGTAGTTTCTTAATACCAACTTCTTTGTGCCACAGGATATTCGAATTAATTTTGCAGCTGACCTTTTCAATTGCATCAATTTACCCAAAATGCACCTGCGTTTTCGCTTCCGTCGCATTTCTAAAACCTCAGCGATCAACTACCGAACGTCCATTAAACATATAACTCTTTCTACCTCTGTCTCTCTGCAATGTATTTTCTTTATCCTCTCTATTATAATAAAAAGCATTGTGTATTTATTTGCATATGACCCATTTAACCAACTTATCAAACCAACAAAAAACTGAATTGGGCAAAATTAACCAGGAAATCCTAAAAAAAAAAAAAATGCGGAATTTAATAAGAATGGCTACACAAGCCAATTGTTAATAAATTCCACAATCATTTTTTTTTTTTTTTTGCGCGCTACAGAAGCCAAAGGACCTGCGTTGTGATGCAGTGGATATCGACTTGGGACGACAAATCGGGGGAACCGAGTTCGAATTCCAGTTGAAGTCATGGCATTCAGTTACGCACAAATAACCAGGGAAAAGGCGTAAATCCGTCTCTTTCTTCCAGTTATGGGTTAAATAATAGCTAAGATTGGGTTCTATAGCCTTGTCTGGCAACCAGTCTACCGCAGAGAGCAATGGCAATCTTCTGCCGAGCCAGTCATGTTTCTTTTGAGACATGATCGCCAAAAGCGTGATTCGCGTATGACACTTAACTGACTGAATGAAGATAATAGTTGGAAAGAGAAGTAAAGCTTCTATTGGGCATAAAGTGGGGGATCAGTTGTCTATTGTCATGATGTAAGAAACTGATCCCCCACTAATTATTAATACAATCCGTCACTTCTCCCTTCAGCTATAGTTTAAATAGCAGGACAGAAAATCTTCTGCCCAGTCAGTCATGTCTCTTTCGAGACATGATCGCCCAAGCGTGTATTACGAATGGCACTTAACTGACTGAATGAAGATAATAGTTGGAAACATAAGTAAAGCTTCTACTGGGCATAAAGTGGGGGATCGGTTGTATATTGTTGTTAAGTAATAAACTGATCCCCCACTAATTACTAATTATTAATACAATCCGTCTCTTCTCCCTTCAGCTATAGTTTAAATAGCATGATAGAAAATCTTCTGCCCAATCAGTCATGTCTGTTTCGAGACATGATCGCCCAAAGCGTGTATTACGTATGACTGAGATGACGGATTGATGATAGGGCAGGACAACAGAAGAGCAAATTATAAGACAAGAAAATGATTTCTTTAAATTTTCAAGAATCTCGATTTTGAATAACAGGTCGAAATGAATAAAAAAAGTTGACCAATATTTGAATGCAAAATTTAATCTCCAAATAGGCAGTGTCTCCTAGTGTCTTTAAATATATGGTTCTGTTAACATTTCGAGCTCTCACGCGGTGTGACGTCATAGAAACGCATTACAAATTTACGAACTGCGTCTGCTAATTGGTAACTGTTATCGTTGCTTAGCAAAGTTTTATGTCAACACAATATAAAACCGTCTATGATGGTGGATAATTTTATGTTAACGTCCTTGTAACCTTTCTGAAGATGGCTCATGTGAGCCGAAATCTTAGAACCAACTTAATAAAAATTATCCAAATGTTGAAGAATTTTTGTCTTTATTTTCACCTCAAATTAAAGCCAAAATACGATGTTTAGAACGGCTCATGATTAAAAATAATAGACATTCATTATCTCTAATATTTAACAGCATATGTTTAGAATATATATATATATATATATATATATATATATATATATATATTCAAATTTTTTACAAAATAAATTCAATAGAAAATATTTCTAATTTATTGGTATGCGTTTCCCGTTTGAATAATCTGGAAGTTGTGTGTTTAAAGGCATTATTCGGACTTTTTTTTACTGTTAGTCCTGTGTGGTCGAGCAGTTACGACACGTCTGGTTATATCTATCTAGCTAGCTAGCTAGCTAGCTATCTCAGTTTGTTTCATATACGTAGGTAGATAGGAAAAGACACCAATAGTTAGATTCATCAATACTCTGTGATTTAGATAGTTTTCTCAATGCGTAAATGCTTACATATTTTCTTTTCTAAATACATGCGTACATAAATAAACACTGATTGAAATTTTTCGATTTCTTTTTGACGCTAAAATGCGCTCAGTCCAATCATCGTTTTGAACAGCAGTGAATCCTTTGCTTCCCCTCTTACACAAAACATCAGTTAAAAAGATGGAAAATAATAACATTAATATTCACCCACCCCATCCCATATATATATATATATATATATATAAAATTACAAATTGAACCAGACGGCAAAGTAAACATTGATCTCTGTCAGAGTTTTTAATTAAAAAAGAAAATAAACGACCACAAAACCTAAACAAAAACGCTCACCTGCCTTTTGACTTTATGCTTAGGGGACCTTTTACGTATATATATATTCTTGTGCTTAAAATGACAACGTCTGTAAGAATTTAGCAAAGATGGCGTTTGTAATGTTCCCGTGCGAATATGCCATTGCAGACGACATGTTTGTTAGTCGCTTTGAAATATTATTTGACATCAAATGAAGAAAGAAAAATATTCTGAAGACGATCAGTGACGCGTAGAAACAAATTTCCCCTTGGGTATTCATTTGTATTAAAGATGGGGAGGTTAAAATGAATAAATAAAAAAAAATGATTTAATTTTTCGGTTTTTCGTTTCGGCTTGTCTTTCCCCGCTACCTCGAGCTAGCTGACATCTTTGTGCTTAATTTTGAATAAGATCCTATTTTCGGATTAACCTTCCTCAAATTAAAACACTCCAAATGGCGTCGTACTATTTAATAAATAAATATATAAAAAGAATGCAGCTGGGTTTGCGAAATTTGGAAAGTGGGGAGGAAAGCCACAGAAATTCGAAGACTAATCTGAAAGATATAGTCGGAAAAGCGAGAAAAACAACGAAACCCATATTTTGCAAAAGAAAATTAATAAAGGTTATACTTTTCAAAATGTGATCCAAGGGGAGTGTTCTTGGGTTTGTTTTTTTTTTCTAAAAACGGAAGCAAAAAGAAAGCAACGAAAAATAAAGAATTTAAAAAATTTGATAGAAGAAATTTTCTTTCCGATTTTTTTTTGTTTTTGTCGCTTTAAAGCGTAGAGTGACTTTTTTTTAAAAATAGAAGCGTTATTTTTCTTCATTTTATTTTGTTACGACCTTTTCGACTATTTTACCAAAATGACACAAAGAGATTGAACACAAGCAGCATGTCAGTCAGTGATACACGCTTGGGCGATCATGTCTCGAAAGAGACATAACTGACGGAGCAG
>JBBBDQ010000606.1:1892500-1985000 GCA_037127315.1 Ascarosepion bandense | reverse complement strand
TATAGTCTCGGTAGCCTTAGTTATCCCTCGATCAATGTCTGCGATGGACGTAACTCCAAGTGAGCGTATGAAAATAGTAACGCTGCACCAACACACTGGCAAGCCTTATAGAGAGATAGCGGATATTGTTAGTGTCGGCATTCCAACTATTAGTTGTGTCATAATGTCAAAGAATTGAAGTAGATCCATCAGTCCATAACGTGAAGTAAAATGTCGTCGGAAGAGAAAAACAACGCAAGGGACGACGTATACGTGATCAAGGAAAGAGTGAAAGATCTTAGGAAGACATTATTCGTTTTGTTTCACTTAATTTGCACAAGTGTGTAAGACTTTGTAAATGGCCAGTCTACTGAAACCCATCTGGTCAATGCAGGTGACCCCCACCAAAGTTACGGTAAAACATTGTTTTCTATTTTTTCAGAACGATTAGATGACATTTTCATATCATTGATAATCATCTATGCAGATGTTTACGTTGTTTGTGTACGAAACTAAAAATAAAAATGATAGAAGCTTTGCAGTTTACCTCTCCTCTGACATGGCTGTATTAAATCAATGTCGTAAAAACTGGCTTGTAACTTTCAATATCTCAAAACAATGCTACGACCATTTCATAACCGTTCAGGCAATAATTTTTTTAAATGTATATTGGGTCTTAAATTAACTCCAGGCCCTGCTGAAGGTGATTGAAACAGAGACGTGACATTATGCTAGTCCAGGAAGTACCTAATTTAATAAGCAATGCTTTATCGTAAAAAAAAGAGTCTGTTTCGAACAAAATTGAATATGATTGCTATGTCCGTATTTGTGCTACACAATCTCCTATTTTCAGTCTTGGTTGACGCCTAAATCATTTATGAATCGTTTGAAAGAGACAATTTTTTTTATTTCAATGAAATAGAGGTTAAATGTATAAGAATATAAGAATGTTGTCGCCTCTTTCTTTCAATTTTTCTAGTCAGTACCTAGATGGGCGACTGCTTGTGAATATTCTGTCAGCTTGGATCTGCGAGTATAATGGTTCGGTATGGTTCATTGCAAAGCAGAGTTCTAAATTCCGTTGGATTAGTTATATTGGCATAGAGGCAAACCCCCTTACAAAAAATATGAATCAATCTCTACTCCCTTAGTTATGAATTACTTATTAACAAGGACTTGCCGCGTTGATTCCAAACAACTCTCTCTAATTGCATGGCCATCAGTCAGTCAGTTAGCTGTCATACATGATACACGCTTGGGAGATCATGTCTCGAAAGGGACATGACTGACTGGGCAGATTTTCTATCCTGCTATTTAAACTATACCTGAAGGGAGAAGAGACTAATTGTATTGATAATTAGTAATTAGTGGGGGATCAGTTTGTTACATCATAACAATAGAAAGCCGATCCCCCACTTTATGACCAGTAGAAGCTTTACTTATGTTTCCAACTATTATCTTCATTCAGTCAGTTAAGTGCCATACGTAATACACGCTTGGGCAATCATGTCTCGAAAAAGACATGATCGAAGGAGCAGAAGATTTTTCCCTTAGTAGGTTGCTATTATTTTTTGCGGTAGACTGGTTGCCAAACAAGGCTATAGAATCCTATATGTCTAGCTATTTAACCTATAGATGGAGGAAAGAAACTGATTAATTCCTTTACCAAAGTTATTTGCGCGTAAGTGAATGCAACGAATTATGTAGTTTCTGTTTTTGGGGGCAGTTCTTTTCAGGGGCGGACTAAGCCATCGGTCAATCGGACCATGCTCGAGGTTTCCGGCACTGCAATGGGGCCCGCTTGGCTGCCAATAAAGGATGTTCTTGTTATACACTCTAATACATACAGTTCGACTCGGTTCACTCAGCTGCACATCATAGTGTGTGTGTCTCATACATGGCGTAGCTAACTCCTTTTGAATTCGCCACACCCCTTGCCTGGTCGTAATTCATTTTAACCTTCCAAGAATATTCAGATGATTATAAACCTGACGCCTCTGTAGTCAGTAGTACCGGCTGAAATGAGTACAATGTTGTTACTGTAATATGTGAACGTTAATATTTGAAACTTTTGGCTCAGTATGTGCGTAGTGGCGCAGTGGATATCGGCTCGGAATGAGAAATCGGGGAGCCGAGTTCGAATTCCAGTTGAATCCATTACGCGCAAATACCCTTGGGAAAGGTATTAATCCGTCTCTTCTTTCCAGTTATGGGTTAAATAACAGGACAGATTGGGTTCTATAGCCTTGGTCGGCAACCAGTCTACCGCAGAAAGCAATGGCAACCTACTGCGGAATAATCTTCTGCCCAGTCAGTCATGTCTCTTTCGAGACAGGATCGCCCAAGCGTGTATCACGTATGGCACTTAACTGACTAACTGAATATAATAGATGAAAATATGATTAAGGCTTCTACTGGGCATAAAGTGGGGGACCGGTTTTCTATTGTTATGAAGTAATAAACTGATCCCCCACTAATTATTACTTAACAGGATAATACATCTCTTCCTCCTCCAGTTATGAGTTAAATAGGAGGATCGGGTGTCTATAGTCTTCGCTGGCAACCAGTCTACTGCAGAAAGCAATGGCAACCTACTGCGGGATAATCTTCTGCCCAGTCAGTCATGTCTCTTTCGAGACATGATCGCCCAAGTGTGTATCACGTATGGCACTTAACTGACTGACTGATTATTGTAAAGCATAGTACACCATGTATTAGGGTGTGTTAAAATGTAAAATTTATTTTAAAAAGTGTATGTTACCTCATTTCAATACCCACTTCTAATATTTATTATTATGAATTTTATAATTTAGTACATTGTTTACACGTTAATTCGTAGTAATTAAATAGAAATTTTGTTTGACATATCATTACGCTTTGTTGTTACTATCAGCATGTGTCCATGAACATCTTCATGACATTGAAGTTTTCAAATCTTTTGATGCATATATATATATATATATATATATATATATATATATATATATATATATATATATATTAATACTTCAACGTTTTGGGGAAATTAGGTTTTTGAATTTGTCCAGCGTCTGTAATATTTTTTTAAAATTTTCTTTCTTTTCTTTTCTTTTTCCCTCCCTTCCTTCTTTTATCTCCCTTACCTACTTTTCTCCGTGTTGCTTAAACTTACGTCGATTTAACACGGCTGTCTGTTAATTTTTAGTTACAATTCTCTTCCTTTTTTTTGCAAACCCAGACGATGTCAATTTTTTCTTTTCTTGTTTATTTGATTTGATTTTATCTTTTTCTTTTTCTTTATTTTTCCTTTTTATTTTTATTTTTATTTTTATTTTATTTTTTAATTTCTTTGCAATCTATTTAAAAAGGCAAAGTAGACTAATTTTTCTCCAGTTTCTGAAAGGATTTTTCTGTTGCTGAGGTGATGTGTTATCCCCCGTGGGGATCTTCATATCGAAATGGCCATTCAACATCTTTGAATTAATCCTTTTTTAATATATATTTGCTCTGTAATATTTTATTACATGGAGCTCTCTTCCTGTATCATTTTTTAATATTAAAATAAAATTTTTAATATTAATTAGGATCGGGTTTTTGGAATTTACCTTCCTGCTTTTTCCCCTTGGATTGAAGTATCTGAATTAAAATATATATATATATATATATATATATATATATATATATATATATATATATATATATCTTAAACTAAAGTCCTTACTTTGTTAGTTATGCCAATATGCACAGTTCACCCGCTGCACAGCTTCTAAATATGGCATTTAACTCTAAAGAGCTGGGGAAGAGGGTCCATTGTATTTTCTGCCCGTGATCCTATAACACTCTCAGTCCGACCCTGGTTCGTTTATAATTTAGCTATAAGACGTGCAGTTATAAGCTCGACATTTTTTGTAATGTTTTCTGTACAAGGGAACATTAGTCTGGATTCAATCTGTGTAAAATTATTGCAATTTAAAATTGAAAATGTTTCATCAGATAAAAAGAAAAATTAGTTTTGTTTTCGGCGAGACAGAAGCCGTTTTGTTTCCGCTTCTGAAAAGAAGAAATGGTGGAATTAATTTTTAGCGTTCGTAAAGAAAAGCGGCGGGAATGACATTACCGTCTGCTACAATCATTAGTCCTTCAGACGACGATAATTGAACTTGTAGAATTATAGCAAATACCTGTAAGCTTAAATGGTTTGCGAGTCCGGAGTAAATAAATATTAAAACTGTATAATAAAATATAATTCAAGCCTTATTTAATATTGTGGTAGATTTCAGGTCTACAAATCTAATCATTATATAAAATAATTAGGTAAAACTTGTGACCGGGTTTGCTTCGTTCATATCACACCCCGTTAGAACTGCCCTTACAGAAGCTGGAATCAGTTATTTACTAGTTTCCAAAATTCTTTAATTGCTTAAGTTAATATGCATACGTGCGTGAGTGTATAGATTATTGGCCATTTATTATTGATAATCAATATGTTGGAAATAAATTAGTTAATAGTTGTTATTGTGAGGGCGTAGACACAACAGGGCTAATATATATATATATATATATATATATATATATATATCGTATCTCTATATATCCTATATATTCGTATGTTTGCTCTACTTTCGTACTTTCGTATTAAGCTTTTTACTGTTAAGGTTTTCGTCTTGGGTTTTTTTCTTTCGAACACAGCTTTTGTTTGTTTGTTTCTTTTTTTGGGGGGGGGATTCCCCTCTACCCATTTGGTGTTACCTTTTGGGATTGACGACTAAATTAACCGTAGGACTTAATGATTTTAGTCATTAGTAATACTGTTTTCTTGGTACGTTTTACAATAATAATAATAATAATAATAATATATATATATATATATATATATATATATATATATATATATACATTTTTGTTCAGATACTTTAATCCAAGCGGAAAAAGCAGGAAGGTAAATTCCAAAAACCCGATCCTAATTAATATTAAAATTTTACGTTAATATTAAAAAATGACACAGGAAGAGAGCTCCATGTAATAAAATATTACAGAGCAAATATAAATTAAATAGGATTAATTCAAGGATGTTGAATGACCATTTCGATATGAAATCCCCACAGGGGATAACACATCACCTCAGCAACAAAAGAATCCTTTCTGAAACTGGAGAAAAATCAGTCTAATTTTCCTTTTTAAAGATATTTGCAAAGAAATTAAAAAAGAAAAAGAAAAGATAAAACAAAATAAAATCAAATAAACAAGAAAAGAAAAATTGACATCGTCTGGGTTCGCAAAAAAAGGAAAGAGAATTGTAACTTAAAACTTCCCAAAAACGTTGAAGTATTGGAAAAAGGCCTTTTACTTAAAAAGGTATAATTATTTTTAAAGGGAATAAAAAGATACAGGATTTAAATTTTTTTTTTTAGGTCATTTAATTTAAACTAAATAAAGATACCGCTAGGTAAAAAAAAAAAAGTTTCTTTTACAATTTTACATACATATATATGTACACACATACTCACACACACAATTCTTCAATTATCAATACATATATGCATACATACACACACACACATACATTCAATTACATACACACAATTATATACGTATATACACATACATGCGTATACACACAATATATGTACACACATATACAAAAAATCATCAGGACTAACTTTTGAATCTTAGAAAGGAATTTATTAATAAGTGCCGTCATAGGGCGGATTTTAAATTTTAAATTTTAAATTTTAAATTTTAAATTTTTAAATGTTAATTTTTAAATTTAAAATTTTTTAATTTATAATTTTTCTTTTTATAATTTTTATGTATATGTGTATGTTTGTGTGTGTATGTGTATATTTGTATATATGTGTGTATATATGTATATATGTATATATGTATGTGTGTATATATGTATTTATGTGTGTAAAACAATTTTTTAGCTACTTAAATGCTCTACTTATATTTCCCTTCGTAATATTTATTAAATTTTTATATATTTTTATATGTATGTGTGTATGTGTGCATATGTATAATGTATATATGTGTATGTGTGTGTGTGTATGTGTGTATATGTATACATATGTGTGTGTGTACATATGTATTGTGTGTGTGGATTTTTTGGAGTTTTTGGGAAGTTTGATTTTTGAATATGTCCAGCGTCTGTAATATGTAAACCTTTTTTCTTTCTTTTCTTTTCTCCCTCCCTTCCTTTATCTCTCTTACCTCCCACCTTTTTTCCGTTTTGCTTAACCGAATATCAATTCAACACGCCGTCTGTTCCTTTTACGTTACAATTCTCTTTCCTTTTTTGCGAACCCAGAAGATGCCAATTTTTCTTTTCTTGTTTATTTTATTTTTATTTTATTTTATCTTTTTCTTTTTCTTTTTCTTTCTTTTTAATTGTTTCGCAAATCTATTTGAAAAGGAAAAATAGACTGATGTTTTCTCCAGTTTCAGAAAGGATTTTTTTGTTGCTGAGGTGATGTGTTATCCCCTGTGGCGATTTCATATCGAAATGGTTATTCTACATCCTTGAATTAATCCTATTTAATTTATATATATATATATATATATATATATATATATATATATATATATATATATATATATCAAATGGGAATTCATAGGCAAGGCTAGGACCCCTAATAGCTTAAGAGATAGAAGTAATTTATAGTTTACAGAAAAAATTAAAATTTTAAAATTTCAATACCAAAATATACTCCTTAACAAAAGAAGGGAGATCATAAGTATGTGTCGCCATAGGAATAAGTATAAATTACAATAATTATCCTATTCCTCCAATTAGTCCCGATAAAAAAATTTCAATTTTTTTAAAAAAGTTGACCAAGCAGCTACTTCCCCACAGCCTACCACTGCTAACCCTAAAGTCAGGCCACATACCTCCCACTTCCAAGAAAAAATTACTACTAACTCCCAGTCCAACCCAATGAAAATCAATGCATCCCAACCTCTTCCTTTACCTAAACTAACCACTGGGTTTAGAATTTGTACTCATTTTCTGTTTATAAGGAGTCGCAGAATGCATGCCTTCAAATGACATTTTGAAAATGGGTATTTCACCATTACGTTTTATCTGAATTTACAGATAAATATCTAATCCAAACTTATTTATAAATGGAACTTAGTCTGTCTGTGTGTCTGTGTATCTGTGTGTCTGTGTGTGTCCCTTACCTATAGACTCCGAAACGGCTGAATCGATTTTCTTGAAAATTTGTACTATAAGCGTCTGCAAGGGTTCTTAGCTAGGTTTTGTGTCGAGGTACAGCGGATAAATATCGAAAATTGATAATCGAAAAAATCGGGTTATAGAAGGAGTGGTCCGATTTTAATCAAATTTTGATACACTCATAGACAAAGACATAAGAAACGATATTTAGAAGTTTCAAGGTTGCAGGTTTTACAATAGTGAAGAAAATCGATATTATATATATATATATATATATATATAAAAAGGCAAGATGTTTGTGTGTGTGTCTGTTTATCAGCCTGTAAGTCTGTAATTTTTTCAGCCCTTTTATTTTAGTTTTTGCTTCGGCTTTGGTAGGTATAATTGTAGTTCTTAGTCTCAATCATGGTACCATTTACTCAGAGGACTTATTTAGCCTTCAAAATTCAGTTTACGACGAAAAAATCTTATTTGATATCGATACCAAGAATCAAAATTTGACTTAAATCCATTCATTTTTCTTTCAGTATACGGTTTCGCTTTAACTGGAAATAAGTATTGCTTTTTAGTCTTTTGTGCCAACGTCCACAGAGCCTGTGCTCCACGACCATGGATTAGTTTTAAAGCTTTCATTACACCCGAGCAACGCCGGGCTAAACTGCTAGTATATATATATAAAATTGTGCAATTGGACATCTCGCTTTAACACTGATTTCATTAAAAACAGCTGGCAAGGGATTATGATTAAGATTTTATGTAATTTTTCATGTGATCTTATATCTGTCCAGTTCTATGATCTATGCGATCTTAAATCTGTTCAGGATGTTAATGTCATTCACTTTGTAAAATCATTGTCAATGCATTCGTAGTGCGCAGCATTGCTCGCGTGTAATGAAAGCTTTAAAACTAATCCATGGCCCTGGAGCTCAGACTCAGCGTAAAGAATAATTGTGAAGTTTAGTGAGAATCGGATAAAAATTGTGGATTTGTATAAAGGACATACAGACAGATAAACAGACACACACACAAACATCTTGCCTTTTATATATATATATATATATATATATATATATATATATATATATATATATATATATATATATAATCAATTTTCTGTGCTATTGTAAGAACAGCAACCTTCAAAATTCTGAATATCGTTTCTTATGTCTTTGTCTATGAGATGAGTGTATCAAATTTGATTAAAATCGGACCATTCCTTCTATTACCCGATTTTTTTATTATCGATTTTCGATATTTATCGGGGGTACCTCGACACAAAACCTAGCTAAGAACACTCCCAGACGCTTATAGTACAACTGTGTAAATTTTCAAGAAAATCGGTTCAGCCGTTTCGGAGTCTATAGGTAACGGATACACACAGACACAGACACACACACAGACAAAGTTCTATTTATAAATAAGTTTTATATATATATATATATATATATATATATATATATATATATATATATATATATATATAAGAATCATGAGAGTACAAAAGAAAAAAAAAGGAAAATCCTGGGCGAGGGGGTTGAATTTACAGTGTTAGTTATTACGGCAGGTTGTCTTTTAATGGGTGCAAGTAAAACCCCGTTAAAGACTTTATATCCATTAATATATTTGTATTTTTATTAGTTAGTTATCGTTTTTATTAAAGTTTTATTAGTCATTGTTACCCTGATTATTATTATTATAATTAATAAGTTTTATGAAATAGTATTGTTGGTATTGTTAAAAATAATAATAATTAACATTTATCCCTGTTGTTTTTTGTAACATTCTTATCATGCATATAAAAATATTATTATCATAAAACTAAAACGATTCAAGATTAGTATTTACAAAATGAAGATATTATTAATACCGTTAGAATTAATATAAAAAGCTGACAATTCAATTTTTCTTGTAAAAATACGGACCATAAATTTACTGTCATGTATTTGAGAATGGTCAACTAAAAGTTCAGTCCAAGGTCATCTTATGGCCTGGGATAGAAATATAGCCAGTCCCCCGTAATAACTAACACTGAAATCTAACCCCCTCGCCCAAGTTATTTAATCCAATCTACCAGTCTAAGAGAAGAACGACATTGATAATTTAAAGTGTCATAAATTTAAGACTACCAATTAGTCCTGCTATTTAACCCATAGTTGGAGGGAGGTATTTTTGCATAAATAAATAAATAAAACGAATTCAACTGGATTTCTTCTTCTGGACCGATTATTTATTACACCACACCGCACACTCAAAGCCATACTACGCTTAAGTTTATAAAGTATAGAGGTAATTCGGGAAGAGGTGAATTAATTCCTTGCCAAGAGTATTTGAGCCTGAGTGATTGCAAAAAATTCAACTGGGATTCGAAATTGGCTCTCCGATTTCTCGTTCCGAGACGATAGCCACTGCACCAAAACATGCATTCTAGTCAGTCAACTGCCATACGTGATATACGTTTGGGCGATCATGTCTCGAAAGATACATGACTGACTATGAAGAAGATTTTCTATCCTGCTATTTAAACTATAGCAGAAAGGATAAGAGACGGATTGTATTAATAATTAGTAATTAGTGGGGGATCAGTTTATTACTTCATAACTATGGAAAACTGATCCCCCAATTCATGCTCAATAGAAACTTTACTTATGTTACCAACTATTATCTTCATGCAGTCAGTTATTTGCCATACGTGATACACGCTTTGAGCGATCATGTCACGAAAGAGACATGACTGACTGGGCAGAAGGTTATCCCGCAGTAGGTTGCCATTGCTTTCTGCGGGAGACTGGTTGCCGACCAAGGATATAGAACCCAATCTGTCCTGTTATTTAACCCATAACTGGAGGGAACAGACGGATTACTACAACACAAAGCACATCCACAATCAAGTAGAATAAAAACTTGAGTAATTAAATCAAGTCGAATAAAAACTTGAGTATTTAAATCAAGTAGAATAAAAACTTGAGTATTTAAATCAAGTTGAATAAAAACTTGAGAATTTAAAAAAAGTAGAATAAAAACTTGAGTATTTAAATCAAGTAGAATAAAAACTTGAGTATTTAAATCAAGTCGAATAAAAACTTGAGTATTTAAATCAAGTCGAAAAAATATTTGAGTATTTAAATCAAGTTGAATAAAAACTTGAGTATTTAAATAAAGTAGAATAAAAACTTGTGTACTTAAATCAAGTAGAATAAAAACTTGAGTATTTAAATCAAGTAGAATAAAAACTTGAGTATTTAAATCAAGTAGCTATAAAATATGAGTATTTAAATCAAGTTGAATAAAAACTTGAGTATTTAAATCAAGTCGAATAAAAACTTGAGTATTTAAATCAAGTCGAATAAAAACTTGAGTATTTAAATAAAGTAGAATAAAAACTTGAGTATTTAAATCAAGTCGAATAAAAACTTGAGTATTTAAATCAAGTAGAATAAAAACTTGAGTATTTAAATCAAGTAGCATAAAAATATGAGTATTTAAATCAAGTTGAATAAAAACTTGAGTATTTAAATCAAGTAGAATAAAAACTTGAGTATTTAAATCAAGTAGAATAAAAACTTGAGTATTTAAATCAAGTCGAATAAAAACTTGAGTATTTAAATCAAGTCGAATAAAAACTTGAGTATTTAAATCAAGTCGAATAAAAACTTGAGTATTTAAATCAAGTCGAATAAAAACTTGAGTATTTAAATTTTTTTTTTTTTAAATCATCTCACCCCAAGCAAGGCATTCCACTGCCACTATTGCGCATGGGGCTACATAGGGGAAGGTAAAGAGAAAGAGTGGATAGACATAGGGAATGTCAGGAGAAAGGTGATAGATGAGTAAGGATAACGAGGATGAGTGTCGGGCAGATGGGAAGAGTGCTTGATAGAATGGGAGCAGGTTAGTGTGTTAGGAGGTGTCTATTGACCTTACATTTAAACTCCTGGAGATTGTAGCCGTCGGGGAAGCAATCGTGTAAAAGAGAATTCCACAGTCGGGAAGTGCGAGGAAAGAAACTGTTGGAGTAGAAGTTACGGCTGCATTTTATCGATTTCACTGTAAAAGGGTGGGATCTAGTTGCTAATCTAGTATCTCGTGCAAATTCGTATTTAGGGGGCACCAGTGATCTAAGTTCATCGGAGCAGAAGCCGTGAAAGTATTTATAGAAGAGACACAGCGAAGCCACGTCTCGCCGGTGGGAGAGAGACTGCAGGCGGTCTGCCAAGTCGGTATGTATCACATTACAGACCCTCCTCTGAACCTTATCGAGAAGCCCGAGGAGAAAAGCAGGGGCACCCGACCAGATATGGCAGCAGTATTCAATGCACGGGCGGATGGTAGATTTGTAAATGTGCAGGATAGATTTAGACGGAAAAAACTTCCGGGCCCTACACAGAGAACCGACTTTCATAGCAGCGGATTTAGCAATGGATTCGATATAGTCATTCCATTTGAGGTCCGCTGAAAGTGTGAGACCAAGGAGGCGTAGTGTTTTACTCTCTGGGAGGCAAGCCTGGTCCATGCTAATGGGAGGTAGGTGAGATTGTCGATGATGGTTAATTGACAGTAGCTTTGTTTTAGAAGCATTAAAATTTACTAGCCATTTCTTACCCCAGTCCAATATGGATTGGAGGTCTTTTTCAATCTCGGCTGCAAGTTTAGCTTTGACGCCTACACCAGATTTTTGTTGGAGGCGAGAGTAAACTGTGGTGTCATCGGCATACAAACCTATTTGGGTTCTTATGGAATCAGGGAGATCATTAATATATATCAGGAAGAGTGTAGGACCTAAGATGGAGCCTTGGGGGACACCTGCGTTTGTATGGTAGTTCTGAGAGGCATATCCGTTTAATACCACTTTCATTGTGCGGTTAGAGAGGAATGACTGGATTAGTTCAAACAAATGTCCAGTTATACCATAGCTCCGCAGTTTACATAGAAGGCCAGCATGCCAAACTCTGTCGAACGCCTTAGATATATCCAATGCAACGGTTCGAGCTTCGCCATTCCTGTCGAGTGCCTGGTATATGTACTCGGTGATGGTCGTTAGCATATCAGCAGTAGACCTGGTGAAGCGGAAACCATATTGCTTGTCCGAGAGGAGCCTGTGTGCTGTGAGATGCTGAACCACCTCGGCGTTGATAATGGCTTCGAACACTTTGCCAAAGATCGGAAGAAGGCTGATAGGGCGGTAATTTGCAGGGTCAGAGGGTTCTCCAGTGTTTTTAAATATAGGAACTATAGAGGAAGATTTCCAACAGGCAGGAAAGCAGGAAGCAGATAGGCAGAGGTTGTAGAGCTTAGAAAGGATAGAGGAGAGTTCAGGGGCACATTTCTTTAAGACTATGGTTGGGATTCCGTCACCACCGCTCGCTTTGTGAGGGTCAAGTTTTAAGATTATCTTAGAGACAAGCGAAGGTGTAATGCGGACATCATTCAGTTGTGCCTCGGTTCTAGGTGAGAAGTCGGGTGTAAAAACTCCAGACGAGTCCAGACTCGAATTGTTCGAGAATCTGCGGGCAAAACATTCAGCCTTATCTGCTGGGGAGGTGAGGATCTCAAATTTGTTGATTAGCGGGGGTATTGTGGACTTGCTCTTGTTAAGTACTCTTTTACAGAGTCGCCAGTAGTCTTTAGAGCCGAATTTAGAGCATGCTATGCGTTGCTTCATTCTGGCAGCAAACAACATCTTAGCTTCGTTAAGTACCCTTTTACACTTATTACGAGCTGAAGTGAAAAGGCGCCTGTTTTGTTCCGACGCATAGTTACGATAAAGTCGGAAGAAATGATTCCGGTGGGCAATGGCAGCCGAACAAGCGGGTGAGAACCATGGAGACGAATGAGATTTAAATAGAGTAGAATAACAACTTGAGTATTTAAATCAAGTCGAATAAAAACTTGAGTATTTAAATCAAGTAGTATAAAAACTTGAGTATTTAAATCAAATCAAATAAAAACTTGAGTATTTCAATCAAGTTGAATAAAAACTTGAGTATTTAAATCAAGTAGAATAAAAACTTGAGTATTTATATCAAGTCGAATAAAAACTTGAGTATTTAAATCAATTCGAATAAAAACTTGAGTATTTAAATCAAGTCGAATAAAAACTTGAGTATTTAAATCAAGTCGAATAAAAACTTGAGTATTTAAATAGAGTAGAATAACAACTTGAGTATTTAAATCAAGTCGAATAAAAACTTGAGTATTTAAATCAAGTAGTATAAAAACTTGAGTATTTAAATCAAATCAAATAAAAACTTGAGTATTTAAATCAAGTCGGATAAAAACTTGAGTATTTAAATCAAGTAGAATAAAAACTTGAGTATTTATATCAAGTCGAATAAAAACTTGAGTATTTCAATCAAGTAAAATAAAAACTTGTGTATTTAAATCAAGTAGAATAAAAACTTGAGTATTTAAATCAAGTAGAATAAAAACTTGAGTATTTAAATCAAGTCGAATAAAAATTTGAGTATTTCAATCAAGTCGAATAAAAACTTGAGTATTTAAATCAAGTAGAATAAAAACTTGAGTATTTAAATCAAGTCGAATAAAAACTTGAGTATTTAAATCAAGTCGAATAAAAACATGAGTATTTAAATCAAGTCGAATAAAAACTTGAGTATTTAAATCAAGTAGAATAAAAACTTGAGTATTTAAATCAAGTTGAATAAAAACTTGAGAATTTAAAAAAAGTAGAATAAAAACTTGAGTATTTAAATCAAGTAGAACAAAAACTTGAGTATTTAAATCAAGTCAAATAAAAACTTGAGTATTTAAATCAAGTCGAATGAAAACTTGAGTATTTAAATCAAGTCGAATAAAAACTTGAGTATTTAAATCAAGTCGAATAAAAACTTGAGTATTTAAATCAAGTCGAAAAAATATTTGAGTATTTAAATCAAGTTGAATAAAAACTTGAGTATTTAAATAAAGTAGAATAAAAACTTGTGTACTTAAATCAAGTAGAATAAAAACTTGAGTATTTAAATCAAGTCGAATAAAAACTTGAGTATTTAAATCAAGTAGCAATAAAATATGAGTATTTAAATCAAATTGAATAAAAACTTGAGTATTTAAATCAAGTAGAATAAAAACTTGAGTATTTAAATCAAGTAAAATAAAAACTTGAGTATTTAAATCAAGTCGAATAAAAACTTGAGTATTTCAATCAAGTCGAATAAAAACTTGAGTATTTAAATCAAGTAGAATAAAAACTTGAGTATTTAAATCAAGTTGAATAAAAACTTGAGTATTTAAATCAAGTCGAATAAAAACTTGAGTATTTAAATCAAGTCGAATAAAAACTTGAGTATTTAAATCAAGTCGAATAAAAACTTGAGTATTTAAATCAAGTCGAATAAAAACTTGAGTATTTAAATCAAGTAGAATAAAAACTTGAGTATTTAAATCAAGTCGAATAAAAACTTGAGTAATTAAATCAAGTAGAATAAAAACTTGAGTACTTAAATCAAGTAGAATAAAAACTTGAGTATTTAAATCAAGTAGAATAAAAACTTGAGTATTTAAAGTGTTGTCAATTTAATGTTACCAACGATGCTTCCTCTAAAATAAAGTCTGAGATCTGGTTGTATGATCTTTTATTTAGAATTAGAATTTCTTTTTCCTTTTTACTTTTTACTATCATTCAATGTCTGCTTCACACCTACGAATTATTTCTTTTATATTTTCTTTTGACTTAGCTACTCATGTTAGGGGGATGTGGGTTGCGGTGCAGTGGATATCGACTCGGAACGAGAAATCTGGGAGCTGAGTTCGAATTCCACTTGAATTCCTTGCATTTACTTACGCACAAATACCCTTGGGAATGGTATTAATCCGTCTCTTCCCTCCAGTTATGGGTTAAATAACAGAACAGACTGGGTTCTATAGCCTTGGCTGGCAACCAGTCTACCGCAGAATGCAATGGCAACCTACTGCGGGATGATCTTCTGCCCAGTCAGTCATGTCTCTTTCGAGACATGGTTGCCCAAGCGTGTATCACGTATGGCACTTAACTGACTAACTGAATATAATAGATGAAAATATGATTAAGGCTTCTACTGGGCATAAAGTGGGGGGCCGGTTTTCTATTGTTATGAAGTAATACACTGATCCCCCAATAATTACTACTTAACAGTATAATACATCTCTTCCTCCTCCAGTTTTGAGTTAAATAAGAGGATCCGTTTTCTATAATTTTCGCTGGCAACCAGTCTACTGCAGAAAGCAATGGCAACTTCCTGCGGGATAATCTTCTGCCCAGTAAATCATGTCTCGAAAGAGACATGATCGCCCAAGCGTGTATCACGTATGGCATTTAACGGACTGACTGACTCGTGGATGCTGAGAATACGATGGACGGAACATGTGATCATTTGGAGCGGATAGACACGAGAAGGAAAATGATATTTATGATCAGGAACAGACAGCTGATATTTTGAGACATGTATCGAGGAAGGAGGGCTTGGAGAATCTGATGCTCACAGGGCGGATAGAAGGGGAGAGAAATAGTGAAAAGCAACGCATGACATACTTGACGGACTTGAGCAAATGAGCGTCGGAGAGGAGATTGAGTGGGATATCAGGGAAAGGGGTAGTAAGAGTGACAAGGGACAGGGAGATGTGGAGGGCTATGATCGCCAACGTCCTGAAGAGACACGGCATATAGAAGAAGACCCACCCATCGTTTAGTGATGAAAAAGGGTTATGTGAACCCCAGTTGTGAACATCTGGTCTACTGGCTATGATGGCCCACCAAAGAATTAAAAAAAAAAATGATCCATGGATTTAAAAACGTGCTAAGATCCACTGCTCTGGGCAATAGATCTTGGTTCAGCTGAGAATGTTCAGTTTTTCTTTATAATTTGTTTTGTTCTCTTCTGATTAGCGAGACAATTCTTTCAGCCTTATAGAATAAGGAGGTTGTCAAATACAGCCAATTTTTTTTTAATTTTATTTCTTTCTTTTACGTTTTATAGTTTTCGTTTTTGATTTTTGACAAAAAAGATCCGTTTAATTGAAAATTGAATTTAAGTTTAAAATTTATCCGCCGTGAAGGCGAACATGCCAACTGACGTGACAGTTACTCGCAGAGGAAATAGAATAAGCGAATGGCGCTTGGATTTCTTGTCGAAGACTGTCATATTCAGGCGGGCTTGGATGACAGGTAACGTGACGGTTCTTCTTGGTCTTTTTCTTCATGCGTCGGGTACTTTCAGGACGTAGGCGATCATGGGCTTCCTCATACCACCATCCCCTTGTCGCTCTTAACACATTTTCTCTTGATATCTCTCCCGAATCCTGCTCCGCTATTCACTTGCTCAAACTTATTAAGTATGCCTCACGTTGCTTTTCTCTCTTTCCCTTTATCCTTCCTGTGAGTATTGGATTCTCCAAGTCCTCCTTCCTCGTTACGTGTCCCAGAAACTTCAGCTGCCACTTCCTGATGTTAAGTATAAGTTTCCTTTTTCGTTGCATCCTTTCCAAAAGCTCGTCGTTGATCACATTCGGTCTATGGTATCTTTAGAATCATTCTGTATAACCAGATTTGTGTTGGTTCGGGTCTCTCCTTTATAGGGTTGGAAAAATGTAATCGGGGAAACGAGTTCAAGCTTCAGTTGCGGAAGGCAGATAAACTGTTCTAAAGATACCCTATGGTCAAGAATGAAGTTCTAATGATGCCACTTATTTCTATAATACAAGATGTGTTATGAAGGCACTTTATTCTGTTACTGCATCTTATAAAAAAAATACCACATGGACGCAAATTTCTTGACATCAATTCATTTCTTCATTTTTTTAATTTTTTTTTTTTTTTCACTCGTGCGAATTACTAAGTGAGAAAGAGAACAACGACGGACGACTGTATTAGCGGCAAGTTTTGAAACAGCCCACTACCGGGAAACATCTGTATTTTGTCCGCAGCAGATCGACTTACTGTCAGCCATCTTTTTCCTCTTTCCGGTTCAACGGTTTCAGCAAAATCTCCCAGAAGACTCTCTCGGTCACATCTCTTTTTTTTTTTTACATTCACAAAACCCCTTCTTTTATCTCTTTTATTTCTGTAGAAAAACTTCCGCCTCGGTCCCAGGCCACTTTTAAAATCACCCAAGACTTTTTAGAAAGAAAAGACTAGATATCTCCCGAACCATCCCTTATTTATTTATTTATTTATTTAGAGGATCAGATTATTCTCAGCACTAGTTGATCGTATTCAACCTTAAAAGCCTGGCGTGCCTCTGCTCACCAGGTTAATCTTTCTCACTGAGCAGTCGACTTTAAAAAAGATTTTCACAGAATAAAGCCTGTTTTGATAACAGCATGGCCAGTGTGTTCACATTTCTAGCATTGCTAAAATTCCATTGTTTTTCTTATTTTCTTTCTTCTTTTTTATTTTTAAAAGAAGTGCATTATAATGCAGTGGATATCGGCTCGGAACATGACATCGGGGAGCAGAGTTCGAATTCCAATTGAAACCATTGCATTCACTTAAGCACAAATACCCTTGAGTATTAACCCGTCTCTTCCCTCCAGTTATCGGTTAAATAACAGGACAGATTGGGTTCTATAGCCTTGGCTGGCAATCAGTCTACTGCAGAAAGCAATGACAACCTACTGCTGGATAATCTTCTGCCCAGACAGTCATGTCTCTTTCGAGACATGATTGCCCAAACGTGTTTCACGTATGGGACTTAACTGACTAATATAAATCTGCTCCCAAATTTATCACATGTCACCCATTACAAAACAAAATTTCTGTTCTGCTGGGTAGACCGCATTGATCTGAGATTCAGCTAGAAACAACAGTTGAAAGGAAAACCACTAATAAGCTTTTGTCCCCCAAAACGATAACAAGGTGACAGTGAATCGAAATTTTGCCGAAAGACTGTATAGCACACTGAATAATCTCAGAATAAGAAGGAAGGGATTTCGATAAAAACAAATCGCAATGTAGATATATATAATTGTTAGAAAGGCAAGATAGACATGATTTTGTTGGTTGTTTTGTTTTTATGGCATATCAACCTCGGCGGGTCATTTATTGCCAACTAAAATTTATTTATTTATTGCTGGAAATACCTTTTTCTTTCAACAATTTGTTGCTGTTTTTTTTTTTATATAAATATATATATGTTAGATAGACTAAATTATGGCCCGGTTCACACTCCACCCACGTCTATTGAACAGGTGTAGAGGCTCATTCCTTGTTCCCTGTTTAGGATGTGGTTTCCGGCTTTCTCTTTTCTAATCTTTTCACTCTTACGTAGCCCCCTGCACATCAGTGGCGTTGCCGCCTTGCTCGGGGTGATATGATTTTTAAAAAAATATATAAAAGTTTTGTGTCAAATAATACTTTTTCTTTTCGAGTATCAAGATTCATTGGGATTTGTTTTTTAAGGGCAGGGTCCCCAAGTCCTACGCTGTTATTTAACCCATAACTGGATGGAAGGGACGGATTAATACCTTTCTCAATGGTACCAGTGCTTAAGTGAATGCAGCTGGAATTCAAACTCGGCTCACCGATTTCTGCACCACAAGGCACATCCGTCACTAAACGCTTACAGCACCTGGTATTCCCAAGCGGTCACCCATCTCATTACTAACCAGGCTTAACTTCGGTGATCGAGCGAGAACCGGTGTATTCAATGTGATATAGCCGTAAGCCAGGCAGACATGAATTAGCAATCATCAAACAGAAGTTAGAAAATTGCCTCTCAACAATGACGGGATTATTCTACGTATCATTCCCTCTATAATAATAATAATAATATGTTTATATATATATATATATATATGATGGACTCTCCCGTCGATCTCGACGTATGAGGTTCCGACAACTCTGACTTCATCTATGCTTCAGCCTCTGATGACATCTAAGTCCAGCAAGGGACTTACAAATCAATCCACACAGAGTGCAAGTGTGCTGGTTATGTGATGTACTTGCAGGTACCAATACAGCCCGCTTGACTCTCTCTCGTTTCTGACTCAAATGATTCAGACTGTCAGCCTTGAAACGCTGAAGACCATCAAAACAACATGCCTTCCACTCCATTCGATCAGAGACTCTGCTCTCAAGATTGTTGTGAGGCAGATTGAGAGCAATCAAATTACTCCTGATCTTATCCTTGTACCTCAGTAAAGGCCGTCCAACATTTCTCCTACCGCTCTCCAATTGACTGTACATCATGATTTTTGGTATCCTTTCCTCGGTCATCCTCAATAATAATATGTTTATATATATATATATATACACATACACATATCTATCTATCTATCTATCTATCTATCTATCTATATATATATATATATATATATATAAAGAGAGAAATTTTCTAAACATATACTGTTAACTATAAGAGACAATGAATATCTATTAAGTTTAATCATGAGCCGTTCTAAACATCATATTTTGGCTTTAATTTAAGGTGAAAATAAAGACAAAAGTTCTCCAACATTTGGATGATTTTTTATTAAGTTAGTTCTAAGCTTACGGCTCATATGAACCATCTTGAGATTATTTTTTCAATAATTACGTCGTCCCGTAGTGAAGAATATATATATATATATAATGTTATACATATCAATGCACGAATAACTAATCTTGATCCCAGTATATATATATATATATATATATATATATACATATATATATATATATATATATATCTGGGATCAAGATGAGATATTCGTGCATTGATATGTATAACATTATTATATATATATATAAGCATGATAAAAAACCTCGTCTGATCAAGATATATATATATATATATATATATATATATATATATATATATATATATATATATTTAGTATATCGAGGCAGCAAGTAATTTTCTAGACATATTCTATTAAATATAAGAGGCAATGAATGTCTATTATGTTTAATCATGAGCCGTTCTAAACGTCGTATTTTTGCTTTAATTTCAGTTGAAAATAAAGACAAAAATTCTCCAACATTTGGATAATTATTTATTGGTTTTCTTCTAAGCTTTCGGCTCACATGTCAACACAAAATAAAATCGTCGGTGATGGTGGATTTTATAATATTTCAGTTTAAACTACCTCTCTGAAGATGGCTCATGTGAGCCGAAAGCTTAGAAGAAAACCAATAAATAATTATCCAAATGTTGGAGAATTTTTGTCTTTATTTTCAACTGAAATTAAAGCAAAAATACGACGTTTAGAACGGCTCATGATTAAACATAATAGATATTCATTGTCTCTTATATTTAATAGAATATGTCTAGAAGATATATATATATATATATAGGGATCAAGATTAGTTATTCGTGCATTGATATGTATAACGTTATTACCTCCCACAATAACCAAATCTTGAAAAGGTGTTGTGAATCCAATAATAATAGATCCCAAGATAACTCTCCGGTTGAAGTTAAACGTAGATCTGCAAATATGATCTATCAGGCCACCATCTACCCGAAAGAATATACGGAGAAATATAATGTTTATATCAAGATTTCGGCGTGAATTTGGGAGCAACGGCTTCATACACACAGGCACTTTTTCACTAACCCTAATTTAAGATACGAAACAGCCCTTTCTCGAAAATACTGTGAATTAAAAGAAAACAACCTAAATCCACAGATAAAGTGGAAATTGTTAGCCAACGCCAGGCCCTCTAATAGCTTAAGAGACAGATGTAATCTAAGTTTAACAGAAAATATTAAAATTTTTAAATTTCAATCTCTGAATGTACTTCTGAATAAACGTAGTGAGATCATTAGTATGTGTTGTCATAGAAGTAAATATAAATTGCAATAATTATCTTATACTTCCAATTAGTAACAATAAGGTTTTTACTTAGATTTAGCTAAGTAGTTACCCTTCCTCACCTACCTATCACTACTAACCCAATGGTCAAGCCACATACATCCCACTACCACAGAAGAAATTACTACTAAGATTCCGCTATCTTAACCCTATAAAAGCCAGGATCCACAATCCATTCTTTTACTAGACCAAACCTCGGGTATTAGAATTTTTTTCCGCATTCTTTGTTTAAACGAGGTTGACAATGCATGTCTTGAAATGTTGAAAATGGCTATTTCCTCTCTTTACTTTATTTGAATTTACAGATAAATAAATAAATAAATATATATATATATATATATATATATATATATATATATATATATATATATGTATGTATGCATGTATATATATATATATAATCTTCTGTACAATAAAAACGGAAGCTGAAGCTGGTTTGCCTGAAATAGACTTATACATCCACTTAAACACGGAATAACGTATCTGTCAAAATTTACGTATATATATATATATATATATATATATATATATATATATATATATATATATATATATATATATATATATATATATATAGCACTTGCTAGGGTCCCAGTTATAGTTAACTAGCTATAGTTAACTAGCTAGGGTCCCAGTTATAGTTAACTTTGAAACTGGTGTCAAAACTCTATGAAAGTATAAAAATTCATTTTTATAGAAAAAATATACATTTTTAAAGGAAAAATATTACCAAAAATACATTTTTGAAGAAAGAAATATTGGTATAATATAGTTTTGAATACAAATCTAAAATAAAAAAAATTAACTAATTCATCAAAATCTGACTATATCTACCTTCTTACCATAATTGAATATTTAGAAAATACCTTAAATTCCCACTATTTTGGTATTAAATAACCCACAGAGGTGTTGATATGCCCTTAAACAAAACTCAAACCGAATGTCTAAAGATTCTCTAAATTTATAGCAGGAGCAGTGGATGACAGCAATATTCAAAGCATGCACGAATGACTTATAGCTATATCAGATAGAGTAGAATTGTGTAGAACCACACGGTGTACTAACTTTCTTAGTAGCTGATATAACAATGGATTCAATACAGTTTATAGAAATATATACCTAAAAATAGACTTTTAGAGAAAGATATATATTTTTGAAGGAAAATATTACCAAAAATACATTTTTGAAAGAAAAAAAATTATTATCATAAAACAATTTTGAAGGAAAAAAAATATTCTCAGCAAAATATTTTTAAATACAAAACTAGAAGACATTTTCAGTTTTCTAAAATAAAAAAGAATAAAAACAAAAAAATCATTAATCTGACCAAATCAACCTTCTCACTAAAAAAAAAATTAAATAGGAGGATAGTGAAGAGAAAGACGAACGGTTAGAAAGGAGCAAGAGAAAGATGGGAATACAGGTGTGATGACAGTTGCAAAGGCGGAAAGAGAAAGGAAAGGATATACAGGGTGGTGTAGAAAGAACTAGAGTTAAGTGGTTAGGAGATGAGTATTGACATTGCATTTAAATTCCTGGAGGTTGTAGCCGCCAGGAAAGCAAGGATTAAAATTGTCGTCTGCATTTGGTTGATCTAACTGTAAATGGGCAAGACCCAGTTGCCAGTCTGGTTGCACAAGTAAACACCTGTTGCAAGAGAAACAGCTACTTAAGTTCGTTGGAGCAAAAACCATGAAACTATTTATAGAACAGACAGAGGGAAGCCACATCCCATCGGTGGGGAACTGGCTGAACTCGGCCACCAAGTCGGTACCTATCACATTACTGATTCTCCTTTAGAGCCTGTCAAGGATACTGAGATGAACACCAGGGGCGCCTGACTATATACGACAGCAGTACTCCATGCACGGACGAATGGTTGATTTGTATATATGCGGGATTGATTCAGGCAGATAAAACATCCTAGCTCGAAATAGTGACCCAACCTTCCTAGCAGTGGATTAACTATTGACTCAATGGAACGGTTCCACTTGAGATCGGAAGAGAGTGTAAGGCCGAGGAGGCAAAGTGTATTGCTCTCAGGGAAACTCGCTTGGTCCATGCTTATGGGAGGCAGGAGAGGTTGCCTGTGATAATTGACAGACAGCAGATTGGTCTTAGACACATTGAAATATATATATATATAAGCGATGTAGATATAGAAGAAGAATCTAAAGGAGTCTCCTGTCCATAAAGTGGGAGTATAACCCTCTAGGAGAGCTCTAAATATATATGTATATAAATACATATAGAGCAAATATATGTATAAATGAAGACAGACGCGTTATTATATAGTTAAGCGGAAGTGTAGGCCTATTTTAGGCGAACCATCTTTAGCTTCCGTCTTTATTGTATTCGTGCAAAATCTTCTGTACAATAAAGAGAAAAGCTGACGATGGTTCGCTTGAAATAGGCCTACACTTCCGCTTAACCATGGAATAACGTTTCTGTCTTAAATTTTACATATGATACCAATATATATAAATTTGTATATATCAAGAAAAGTTTTGGGTGACATATGTCTGAAAGTGGGAAAAAAGTTTTCGGGTGACGCGTTTCGTCCCTGAAGATATCATCGAACTAAGTTGGATGCGAATACACATAAGCACTAATGTTTTGTGTTGTTTTTTTTTAACGTCTCTTTCGTGTTCATATAATCTTTTATAGAAAAACTCTTGCGTTTTCGCCAATATATTCTTTCTGGCTATTCAAATTCGCAAACAATTACATCGGACACACTACGACACGATGGAAAAGACGGCTGACTTTTCACATTTCAGACCAGGGCTCAATCCGATCTCATTTAAGCACACGTGGATATCTAGCTAGTCATATCCGTGACAATTGTTGAAAATATACACATAATAGCATCATCCACATGCAAAAAAGTTTTAAAATATTAGAAGCATTATTTATCAAAAAGAAAAAGAAAAACACCTAATAACAATTTATAAACACGACAAAAATGTTCGGAATAAAACACATAACACTTCATGCATAAATTTTACACATATTCAGTTACACGTAAAATAAAATTCACCAATTAATAATGGCAAGAATTATAGCTGAAAGTACTCAAAAACAAAAACATTTGGATAATTCTTATATAATTTGAGCTCTAAAAAGAAAAAAAAATTTATATAAAAAAAAAATTATATATATATTCGATTTATCGCAACAACCATATCTGCTCTGAAACGTATCGTAATGTCAACAAATGGAAATCAACGAATTTTAACGAAACTTGGTTATAAACAACCGACAATTTGAAATAAATTGTTTGAACATTATTTTTGATCGATACTCGTATTTAAGTAGATAATCTGTTTTTAAGTAAACAGTATTATATATTTATATCTACAGGCCTGATTATTTACGATAATTTTTATTTTTTTATTATGAAAATGTGTGCCATTTGGCAGGATTCGAACCTATACAACACAATCGAAAAGTGTGTAACACAGTCTTGATTAAAACCTCGTTTAGACTGGAGGTCATTCGAAGTCGAGCAGTCTAAGACGTTGCCAGATCAAATGGTAGCTTCCCCTATGTAGATAGGGGTTGCTTGTTCGAATCCTGCCGAATGAGACACACACACACACACACACACACACACACACAGACACACACACACACATATATATATAATTATATATATATATATATATATAATTATATATATATAATTATATATATATATAATTATATATATATATATATATACATATATATATAATTATATATATATATATATATATATATATATATATATATATAGCGTTTGAGATTCGAAAAAGCAATAACTCGAGCGGTGCTCGTGATTGAGGGAAAATTTATTCGCCCCAAAATCATTTTACTCGACTGACTGCATTTTTTTTATTAGTCTCCTTACGTAATCATAGCGTAAATCGCTGACGGAAAACGAAAAATGAAATTTTAATTAAAATTTTGAACGTGTTAAAAAGGATTTAAAATTTCTAAAAAAAAAATTCCAACAAAATTTGCTATTGCAGTAGATAGACTAAACTATCGCCCGGTTCACACTCCACTCACGTCTATTGAGAAGGTGAAGATGCTCATCTCTTGTTCCCTGTTTAGAATGTGGTTTCCGGCTTTCTCTTTCCCAATCTTTTTTCAATTGGAGTAGGTAGACTAAACTATCGCCCGCTCCACCCACGTCTATTGAACAGTTGAAGAGGCTCATTCCTTGTTCCCTGTTCAGGATGTGGCTTCCGGCTTTCTCTTTTCCAATCTTTTTACTCTTTTCTTTTTTCAATTGGAGTAGATAGACTAAAATTTCGCCCGGTTCACACTCCACCCACGTCTATTAAACAGGTGTAGAGGCTCATCCCTTGTTCCTTGTTTAGGATGTGGCTTCCGGCTTTCTCTTTTCCAATCTTTTCATTCTTACGTAGCCCCCTGCACATCAGTGGCGTTACTGCCTTGATCGGGGTGATATGATTAAAAAAAACATTTTGATGATAAAACTTTGTTTTTATTAAGTTGAGCCCTTTTACATCATGATATGCTGTTGTTTTTTTCTTTTTTTTTTTTTGCAATTTAGTGGACGTACCTGACTTAGTCGTTTCTTTCTTTTGTTTGACTACAACCTCCATCTCATAGATGATAAAAATAACAAATCTGATTTTCTTAACAATTTTCTATGAAAAAATATTTACTTGTATAATTTATTTTTCGGTGCGTCGTTGAAAGAAGTATACGTGTTTTTTTTTCTTTCAAATCTTCGTTTTTACAATTTGTAAGAAACAGGACAATTTCACTAGAAACAAAGAAGTGTGTACTGGATTGCTATGTGATGTCAGTTCTTCAATATGACAGTGAATGCTGGACAATATCATCAAAGATGAAGGAAAAACTTGAAGCAACTGAAATGTGATTCTACAGAAGGATGCTGTGAATATCATGGATCGAGCATGTGAGCAATGATGAAGTTTTAGAAAGGATGGAAACGAAAAGGAAATTAATACGGAGCATCAGGAAGAGACAGGTTGCAATGACAAAGAAGAACCTGATACTAAGAGGCCAGAATTAGGGAAAGAGAGACAGGAGAAAACAGCGAGTAACGTACTTGACTGGCCTGAGCAGGTGGATTACAGACAGGGGTTTGCGTGGTGTAACAAGAGAAAGCGTACTAAGAGCCACCAGGGATAGAGAGACGTGGAGGACCATGATCGCCTACGTCCTGAAAGGATTAAACACATAGAAGAAGAAGCTATCAGGGAAGCAAATACACGACAGGGAAATCCACAGGTGGGAATTGCGAGAAAAAAATGGATATATACGAATACAAATTTTTTTTGTGAATTTAAATAGTGTCATACTCTCTCTCTCTCTCTCTCCGTTTCTTTCCTCTCTCCCCCTCTCTCTATCTGCCATATCGTTTAAGCATATGATCGATTATGGCTCTGTATAATTTTCTTGTTTACTAGGGCCATTTATGGTACGTTACGAGCTTCTCTTGTGCTTACTCCGCAGTAATCCCTCTTTCGAGACATGATCGCCCAAAGCGTGTATCACGTATGGAACTTGACTGACTGAATGAAGATAATAGTTGGAAACATAAGTAAAGCTTCTACTGGGCATAAAGTGGGGGATCAATTTTCTATTGTCATGAAGTAATAAACTGATCCCCCACTAATTACTAATTATTAATACAATCCGTTTCTTCTTCCTTCAGCTATATATTAAATAGCAGGATAGAAAATCTTCTGCCAAGTCAGCCATGTCTCTTTCGAGACATGATCGCCCAAAGCCTCTATCACGTATGGCACTTAACTGACTGAATGAAGATAATAGTTGGAAACATAAGTAAAGCTTCTACTGGTCATAAAGTGGGGGATCGGTTTTCTATTGTTATGATGTAATAAACTGATCCCACACTAATTACAAATTATTAATACAATACGTCTCTTCTCCTTTCAGCTATATATTAAATAGCAGGATAGAAAATCTTCTGCCCAGTTAGTCATGTCTCTTTCGAGACATGATCGCCCAAAGCGTTTTTCACGTATGGCACTTAACAGACTGACTAACTAATTTAAATCCCAGGAAACTGTGTGTCCTTAAATGCAAAATATTACTAACTTTTTCAATTTTATTTTCTCTCTATTTTCAGGTACGTAATCTGACGTTTCTTTTTTCGCCTTCGAAATCTGAACTTCATGAAGGTAGGTCACCAAATTACCAGTTATTATCATATATAATACGCACTTAGATTACGATATAATACGCACTTTAGTACTATAAAAATAAAAAAGAAAGCATGTTTACTAAGATTTACGGAACTTCAGTGCGTCTCGTTGTCTCATTTTAATTGTATGTCTTGATAGTCGTGAGATGAAGTATACTACAAAGATTTACGAATTAAATATGTTTATGTTTACCCAAATAAAACAATGGGAATATCCATTCTGCATGATTGTATTGCTCCTAATCGCCTTCGAAACCTTTGGGTTAATCACGGCAAAGCACGAATAAATATATACCATCCGCGAAAATCATAATTTGGTTTTGAATATTTCTTTTCTTTTTTTACGGCTTATCAACCTTTTGCAGGTTATTTAAAGAGGAAAGACTAGTTTAGATTGTAAGAATTTTTTGAGATAATAATGATCTACTGATACAGTCGGCCAATCAAGTGCCATACGTGATATACGTTTGGGCGATCATGTCTCTTTCGAGACATGACTGACTGGGAAGAAGATTTTCTATCCTGCTATTTAAACTATAGCTGAAGGGAAAAGAGACGGATTGTATTAATAATTAGTGGGGGATCAGTTTATTACTTAACAACAATAGAAAACCGATCCCCCACTTTATGCCCAGTAGAAGCTTTACTTATGTTTCCAACTATTATCTTCATTCAGTCATTTAAGTGCCATACGTGATACACGCTTTGGGCGATCATGTCTCGAAAGAGACATGACTGACTGGGCAGAAGATTTTCTATCCTGCTATTTAAACTATAGCTGAAGGGAGAAAAGAAGGATTCTATTAATAATTAGTAATTAATGGGGGACCAGTTTATTACTTCATAACAATAGAAAACAGATCCCCCACTTTATGCTCAGTAGAAGCTTTACTTATATTTCCAACTATTATCTTCATTTAGTCAGTCAAGTGCCATACGTGATACACTCTTGGGCGATCATGTCTCAAAAGAGAGATAACTAAATGGGCAGAAGATTATTCCGCAGTAGGTTGTCATTACTTCTTTCGGTAGACTGTTTGCCAGCGAAGGTTTACAGAAGCCAATCTATCCTGTTATTTAACCCATAACTTGAGGGAAGAGACAGATTAACTTTCGAAAAAGTATTTGTGCGTAGGTGAATGCAAGGATTCAGCTGGAACTAGTAACCGGCTCCCCGATGTCTTGTTCCGAGCCGATATCCACTGCACTGCAAAGCGCATCCTCTACTGACAAATGTTCTGCTAATTAACCCATATCTGGGGGTGATAGGGTGTGAATTTCAAAATTTTTCAAATGTAACTTTGCGCTTCTGATGATAACAAACTCCAATTTGTTCTTAATAAGATCAAAGTTTTATCATCAAAATGTTTATTAAGAGGAAAGATCAAATTTGTTGTGTAGGGTCAATAGACACCTCCTATCACACTAACTCCCAACTATTCTCACAACACTCTCATCTACCCAACCCTCATTCTCGGTATCCTTAAAACCTATGACCCACCTATCACCCACCCTCTGTCATTTCCTATATTTAATCAGCCTTTCCCCACTCTACGTAGCCCCCTGCACAGTAGTGGCAGTGACATGCCTTGCTCGGGGTGAAACGCTTATAAAAAAAAAAAAAAATTATTTTTTAAAAATAGTTAAATCCTTTCTAACATGTTCGAAATTTTAATTAAAATTTCATTTTTTGTTTTCCGTCAGCGATTCATGCTATGTTTACGTCAGACAATTTAAGAAAATGGAGTCGGTCGAGTAAAATGACTTTGAAGCGAATAAATTTTCCCTCGCTCTCGAGCGCCGGTCGAGTGATTTCTTTTTCAAATCTCAAACGCTGATCCCACCTCTCTCTTACCCTTTCTTCAACATCCCCTGTACCATTGTTTTTTTTGTTTTGTTTTGTTTTTTTCTTTTCTGTATTCCTTTTCGTCTCACTGTAAACCCCAGCGCACCAGTGGTAGTACTGCTTTAATTTGAGAGAAACATTTATTAAAAGAATATTGAGCAAAAAACGTTTTATATATTTCCAGAAGGAATAAATGAATCCTAGATACGATTGAGCGTCTCAAAATAAAAAGGGTACGAAGTAATTAGCATGATGCGGAAATTGCTGGCCTGTTTACAAGTAAATGCATTCTCGTGTCCTTGTTCACCTGTTACTTTACTGTAATCAGATTGAAGTCTTATTTGTTCAAGCCCTTTATGTGAGGCACTCAGATATCTTTTCAATTAAATCTTGATCCATTTTGCCGTCGTTTTCATTCTGCTGCTAATTATTTTGTTTCCCCGATGTACTTATATTTAACTACATATCATTTTTGAATATGAAAATATATCGAGTAAAATGCGATTTATTTTTTAAATATTTTTTTAATCATCTCACCCCAAGCAAGGCATTCCACTGCCACTATTGCACATGGGGCTACATAGGGGAAGGTAAAGAGAAGGAGTGGTTAGACATAGGGAATGTCAGGAGGAAGGTGACAGATGCGTAAGGATACCGAGGATGAGGGTTAGGCAGATGGGAAGAGTGTTTGATAGAATGGGAGCAGGTTAGTGTGTTAGGAGGTGTCTATTGACCTTACATTTAAACTCCTGGAGATTGTAGCCGTCAGGGAAGCAATCGTGTGGAAGGGAATTCTACAGTCGGGAAGTGCGAGGAAAGAGTGCTTGATAAAATGGGAGCAGGTTAGTGTGTTAGGAGGTGTCTATTGACCTTACATTTAAACTCCTGGAGATTGTAGCCGTCGTGGAAGCAATCGTGTGGAAGGGAATTCCACAGTCGGGAAGTGCGAGGAAAGAGTGCTTGATAAAATGGGAGCAGGTTAGTGTGTTAGGAGGTGTCTATTGACCTTACATTTAAACTCCTGGAGATTGTAGCCGTCGGGGAAGCAATCGTGTGGAAGGGAATTCCACAGTCGGGAAGTGCGAGGAAAGAAACTGTTGGAGTAGAAGTTGCGGTTGCATTTTATCGGTTTCACTGTAAAAGGGTGGGATCTAGTTGCTAATCTAGTATCTCGTGCAAATTCGTATTTAGGGGGCACCAGTGATCTAAGTTCATCGGAGCAGAAGCCGTGAAAGTATTAAATATTATATATTACCAGAATTAATAAAACGAATTCTAGATACGATTGAACATCTTAAAATAAAAAAGATAAATTAATTAAGGAATTCATTGGCATCTATTTTCATTGAAAATACTTATTCTTCGTTTTTTTGGTTTTGGTTTTTGTTTTTTTCACGGCATATCACTATTAAAAATTACTCACACTTTCTACACACTTGTCGCCATTTTGAACGCGAATTCACTGGTGATATTAATAAGTACGATGTGCACGACTCGGAAAAGTTGCAGGGGTGTTTACAAATAAGGACATTCTCGTGTCCCTGTCCACCCCTTAGCCTCTGCCCGTGTATACACAATTCTTTTGTACACTCAGCACTGATCTGAACCAAAGATTTTCTGGAGGTTGAGGCGTGGGAGCGGGAACATCAGACGGCTGACCATTTTAACGGTGCCAGAGGAGTGCGGGCCAACGTTTTCGTTTCTGGCAGAGAGTTCAAATACTGACATCGATGTGGATCTAAAACCGAGGGAGTTCGCGTGAGGTTGGCCTCTGGCAAGCGATATCTTTGGTACCCTGTTGTTTAGGAACGTGGGGGCTGGCAAGGCCGTGATGAAAGCTGAAGTGTTCTCGGTTAGTTGGCTAGTTTTTAGGTCCAGAAGATAGGACGACAAAGAAGTGGATAATTATCGGCCAGCGTTATATATATATATATATATATATATATATATATATATGGCGAAATTACTTTTATAGGAATAGCAGTAGCAAAAATCGGGTGCAAGTTGCTGACAGGTTCTTATCAGGACATCTATTAGTCAAAAGAATTTTGATTCACAAATATTTCTCTCTCTCTCTCTCTCTCTCTCACACACACACACACACACACACACACACACATATATATATATATATATACTGTAATGGTTGTTACAATGTTTTCAAATTCATAGTATCACTACACAAAAAAATTCTCATGTTTCGAAGCCAGCCCATTATGTTTTTGGCTTCATCCCCAGGTGATTTTTTTAGAAATGTGAATTATCTAGTTGAAAAAGCCAGTTTATTTGTGTTGGATTTGTTATTTTTGGGTGTTAGAAGGGTTAGTCTGTATTTTGAGTTCTGTTGACCTTTTTTTTGGGGGGGGGTCTTAGGGTTAAGTGTTTGTTTTTTGCAGAGTTCAGGATAGGTTAATCTATTAATCTTGATAGGGCTGATTGCTGCTGGCGCCTAGCGTGTTGTTATTTGGTTTAGTGGTTGGTAGGTGATGTTTTGTTTTGGGGTTGGTTTCTCCTTAATTTAATGCATGTTATTTTGTATTATGGTGTGTGCTTTTTTTGTTTTTTTATTTTTTTGTTTTTTATAAAATATATTTTTTATAAAATATATCTTTCATAAAAAAATATAGGGGTTGGTAGGTGTTGCTTTGTTTTGGGGTTGGTTTCTCCTTAATTTAATGTATGTTATTTTGTATTGGGGTGTGTGCTTTTTTTTATTTTTTTATTTTTTGTTTTTTATGAAATATATTTTTTATAAAATATATATTTCATAAAAAATATTTTATAATATTCCATAATGTTTAAACTATTTTATAATATTATAAAATATAATATTTTATGATATTTAAGAAATATATTTCTTTAATAAAATCTATCCTTTATGCAACATATTTTATAAATATAAAATATATATTTTATTTATATATCTACTATTCTTTTGCAGCTGCATTATTTTTTGTTGGCATATATATATATATATATGTACATGTTCTAAAACATAATTTATAATATATATATATATATATATATATATATATATATTTAAAATTATGTTTTAGAACATGTACATAATTTCTTCTATATATGTTCTCTTCCCTACAATCATATGTTTGTTTCAGTGTTTGGATTTAAACACTTCTTCGGGGGAAATAAAGATTTGGAATCATTCTCTGTTTATATCTGGTTCGTTGTTGTCGTGGGGGTTGGTTGGGGTTATTGGTAATTAAGTGAATGTCTCGTTTTGATTGTTAGACTTTTGAGGAATTTGGTAAGTGTGAAATTGTTGATTGATGGTATTATCTGTTGGAATGTATGTTTTATCTTTTTATCGGTTGGGTATATCTTTTGGTTAGGATTTCTAAGAGGGCGCTGTTGAGCTCGTATATATATATATATATATATATATATATATATATATATATATATATATATATATATAAAGAAGTATTGAGTTTTATTCGCTCCTTACACATATTGGAGCGTCTGTGAATGTTATTTCTTCAGTTTTATCACTCTTGTTTTAATTAGTTTGCTTTAAATTTACTTCTAAACGATCTTCACCTTCCCCACTTTCTTTTGTAAGTAAACTTCTATTGTTCTCCTGTCCAGTTTTATTATTAACAATAACGCCAACGAAGACCTTTGAAAAGTGTTGGCCGAAAGGTTCCGAAAGGTTCGCACAATGCTATCAGTATTGTTTGAGGCAATTTGTTGTTTCTGTTGGTGCAAATCTCTGTTTACACACACACACACACACACACACACACACACACACACACACACATATATATATATATATATATATATATATATATATATATGTATGTATATAAAGAGAGATTTTTTTCTTGTCTCCCACTTCCCTTTCTGTTTTGTTTAACCCAATTCTCAATTTAGCACCACTCCCCTATTCCTGTAACCCCTTTCCCTTTGTAAAGCTAGACGAAGCCAAATTTTCCATTTCTTCACTTACAACTCTATCTAAAAGTTAAAATCTAAAAATAGACATGATTTGCTTCCGAAATTTTTTGTGACGCGAATTTCTCAAATCTTAACTGTCTTTTTTTATTTATTTTTTATTTCACTTTTTTATTTTATTTTTTATTCTCTTTTTATTTTTAGTTTTATTCTTATTTCTATTTCCATTTTGAAATATGCACAGTTGCTGAGGAGATGTGAAATCTCTCTTAGGGATTTCATGTTGAAATGTTCATTCAACAATTTTGAATATTGAAAATTTATTTTATTATATATATATATATATATATAAGCAGAAAGAGATTGTCAGTTTAACTGAGTAGCTTCATGCCTACTTCCAATTTACGTGAGTACAGCATTATTATGTACTCACCCGTCACGACTAGTTTTGCAGGTGAAACCTCATAACGGTGTCCTCACAAAAGTTCGCAGTAGGCGGTCTCAGACAACTTTTGTGAGGACACCGTTATGAGGTTTCACCTGCAAAACTAGTCTTGACTGCTGAGTTAAATTGACAAATTCTTTGTACTTATCGAAAATCTATCTTTACCCTGATATCGAGAACTCTACGATAAAAAATGCTGTCCAGAATATATTTTAGCAGTAAAACCACTGAAAAACAACAATCTTGGCACTAAACATGACTAGAATTAAGCAATATATATATATATATATATATATATATATATATATATATATATATATAATTTTTAATCGATACTCGTATTTGAGTAGATATTCTGTTTTTAATCAGACAGTATATTTATTTCTACCGGCCTGATTATTTACGATAAATTTTGTGACGAAAGTTGGTGTCATTCGAAAGGATTCAAACCTGCCACCCCTATCAACATAGGGGAAGCCACCAATTCATCTAGCGCGTGTTAGACCACTCGATTCCATAGTCTAAACGAAGTCAAATCATGCTTATAAAACACAATTTTCGATTCTACGCAGATAACCATCTCTGCTCTGAAATATATCGTAATGTAAACAAATGTAAACAGACAATGTCAAGGAAAATCTCGAGAATTGACGAAATGGTTTAAATAATCAGACCGGTAGTAATAATTATACTGTTTGATTAAAAACAGAATATCTACTAAAATACGAGTATCGATTAAAAATATTGTTCAAACAAATGATTTCAATATGTCGGTTGTTAAACTATTTCGCTAATCTTCGGGATTTTCCGTAACATTTTCTGTTTATATATATATATATATATATATATATATATATATATATATATATATATTGTGTGTGTGTATTTAGGCAGCATTTTTTCATTAATACAGGTTTCACTGAATAACATAGACAAATTCTGTCTATTTATTTTGTGTAAGATCCGTTCGTATGATCTGGTTAGCTTGATAGTGTTGTCATGGAAAGACTTACATAAGCCATTATCAAAGGATGAACATTTAATGTTCAGTGAACATAGAACATTTAAATTATTATTAAGAGAATGGAGTTATACAGTTATTATACTTACCACCTACACCATAATAGCAGCAGTTCCCAGACCAATCTCTCATGCCACTATACACTCAACTGAACAAAAAACTCACTCCCACTATTCCTTCTCGGCCTACAGCTATGTGCGACACAAAAAATGGACCTGTCTAATTTTCTCTGTATAACTCCATTCTGTTAATAATAATTTAAATGTTCTATGTTCACTGAACATTAAATGTTCATCCTTTGATAATGGCTTATGTAAGCCGAAAGCTCAGACCTGATAAAAAATTCAACAATTATTGCGATTTCTTGTCGTCTTTCCATGACAACACTATCAAGCTAATCGGATCTTACACAAAATAAATAGACAGAATTTGTCTATATTATTCAATGAAACCTGTATATATATATATATATATGAATTGTTTGGACATTATTTTTTATCGATACTCGTATTTAAGTAGATATTCTGTTTTTAATTTAAACAGTATTATATATTTATATCTACTGGCCTGATTATTTACGATAAATTGTTATTACGAAAATGTGTACCATTCGGCAGGAATCGAACATGCGACCCCTATCTGCGTAGGGGAAACTACTATTTGATGTAGCAACGTCTTAGACCGCTCGACCACGAATGGCCTCCAGTCTAAACGTAGCTTTAATCAAGCTTATATAACACAATTTTCGATTTATCGTAGCAACCATCTCTGCTCTGAAATGTATCGCAATGTCAACAACCGACAATTTGAAATGAATTGTTTGAGCATTATTAATTTTCTTTTTTAGTTTCTCATGTTTTCTAATACGGCTTTTTATGTCCAAATTATATTTATACAAATATTGTCCATATGTTAACCGAGTACTTTCAAACGTCATCGTTCATCATCATGATCCAAATTTTAGGTTTTACAATTTTTAACCATCAACATTTGCCTTGCAGCGGAAACGTGTTACTATATTTTTAAGAAATAAATAAACGTTAAGAAAATTTTTTAAACTTCAAAGGGAAGTAATAATGTGATCACGTGAAAGCGTGAAAATATGTGATCACGTGGAAGCGTGAATTATCTGATTACGTGGAATATTTTGAGTTGCAAAATTTTTTAAATACCTTAAAAATACATTAGGGAATTTAAAAATTTAAGGGAAGTAATTGTGTGAATTATCTAATTACGCAGAAGTAAGAAATATTTACCTTAATTATATTAAGAATTATTCGGAATACAATATTTGTATAAATATACTTTGGAAATAAAAAGCCTCATTAGAAAATATGAGAAAATACAAAAGAAAATCTGCAAGTTGCCTCTATCGTTTCATTCAACGTGTTTAAAAGAAAGGATTCTGACAAAATACACGTACTTTATATATATATATATATATATATATATATATATATATATATATATATAGTGTATCGAGGCAGCAAATAATTTTCTAAACATATACTGTTAAATATATGACACAATGAATGTCTATTATGGTTAATCATGAACCGCTCTAAACGTCGTACTTTGGCTTGAATTTCAGTTGAAACTAAAGAGAAAAATTCTCCAAAATTTGGACAATTTGCTACAACCACGCTCTCCCGTACACTTACATGTCATCTTTCTGATCAGAGTACAATTAAACAACATTTCTCTGAAAAATATAAACATGTAGGTAATATCAGACAGGTTTTGGTCAACAATACGGTGATCCTTAATCATAGACATAGTAAGAGGAACCTTCAGATATTGGAGGCCATTTACATCAAATCTAAACAACCAACACTTAATAAAATCACCTTTCAATCCGGACATAACACGTTGCATTTGAATATACGGTTCTGTTGTCATTTCGCGCTATCACACGGTGTGACGTCATAGAAACGCATTGCAAATTTGAGAACTGCGTTTGTTATTTTTGTAACTATTGCCGTTGCCTAGCGGAGTTTTATGTCAGCACAAAATAAAATCCTCGGTGATGGTGGATGTTGTTGTATTACCGTCTAAATAACCTCTTTGAAGATGGCTTATGTGAGCCGAAAGCTTAGAACCAACTTGATAAAAATTATTCAAATGTTGGAGAATTTTTGTCTTTATTTTCAACTGAAATTAAAGCCAAAATACGACGTTTAGAACGGCTCATGATTAAACATAATAGACATTCATTGTCTCTTATATTTAACAGTATATGTTTAGAAAATATATATATATATATAGTCATCCGCAGACAGATCTGTTTCGCTGTATCACAGCTCATCAGTACGGTTAGATTGCTTTTTACCCAGGACTGAAACCCGACCGAATAGGCGTTTTGTCGGCGATTCTAACTCTGAGCTATGGGCGCATGGCAGAAGGAAGCAGACTTTTAGCATGTGATATATTATGTATTCATACGCCAGTAGTGAGAGTGTTCTAATTTATTATATTCAAATAAAGCTTCGAAAATTGCACGTAGCGAATGAATTATATTTATTTTACATTTCAGAAAGAAATGATAAGGAAAGAAGTAAGAAAGAAAAGTGAGAGAGGGGGTTAAGAAAACAGAGAGGAAAGATTATTTTAGAAGATAGGCGTCTAGACGTTGCTCTAAAGGATAGAGAAGAGAGACGGAAACCAAAATGAGATAGAAAAATGGATACAAATTCGATTTTTTAAAAAAGACATTAAAAGATTACATATATGTAAAGAAATAAAAAAAATAAGCGTGTCACAAGAACGGAAGTGGGGAAAAAGAGACGGGAAAATGGGGAGAAAGAAAAAAACGAAAAAAAGGTGAGACAAAGAGTCTGTTTGTATATATATATATATATATATATAATGATTGATTGATTGATTGATTGATTGATTACTTAGGTTTAGGTCATAATAAAATTAGACCAGTACACATTTGTATTAAAAAGAGTTCAATAAAATTATATTGTTGAACTTTTGAATATTCTTCATTTGTAAACGAGTTATATATATATATATATATATATATAGCTCATTCCGTAATGAATTAGAGCACTCTGGCTATTGGGCGTGTATAAAGATAATGTATACGCTAATAAGTCTGCCTTTTTCTACCGAGCAACCATAGCCCAGAGGTAGAATCGCCGACTGACGCAAATTCGGTCGGGTTTCAATCCTGGGTTAAAAGCAGTCGGAGTCTAACCGTACTGATGAGCTGCGATACAGCTAAACAGATCTGTCTGCGGATGACTTGAATATATATATATATATATGAAGGAAAACTCAACACGTCATTGGTTATAAATTATAATTCATTTCAATGAGCTAAATTAGCTCATTTCATCAGACCACACAATATTGCTTCCATTTGGCACAAAAAAAATTTGCCGGAATAAGCATTTTCTTTTACTTAAGAGAAGGATTAAAAATTATGAAGATAAAAATAAAAATAAAAATAAGAAGAAGGAAAAGAGTAAAAGGAAAAGTGAGTCAGGACTTAGGCATTGGCGTCAGATCGGCTGGGAGTGTTCAGACCAGTCGTGAAGAGGTTGACCTCTGAACAAGATTCTAATTCCATGGATAAGTGTGTTTTTGGGACCCCATAAACTAATCTATCCATTTATACTAACTGATATCCATATATACATATGCGTACATTCCCACATATACAAATATGACATTGTTTATACTTACAGACCTACACTTTTTCGTGTCTACGCACGGATCCTTGCGTTCGTACACTCACACATATACATTTCATAAAGACGGGATTTCTGCGCTTATAAATAGTGTTATATATATATATATATATATATATATATATATATATATATATATATATAATTACTAGCATAATTATATATATATATATACATATAATTATGCTAGTAATTATCACATATACTCCCAAATTACGCCTATATTTTCATACTTTCATACAACCTCCTATCCATACATATATATGCAATATATATATATATAAATGTTTTATTCATACCTACATTTATCTCTTTATATCCACAGATAATTATTGTGTTCACACACTCGCAAATCTTTGAGGAGCGGATTCACGCATACATGTATACACATCCGTATATATATATATATATATATATATATATATATATATATATAGGAAAGAATATTAAAACGATTTGAGTTTAAAAATGTGTTTTTTGACAGTATTTTCTTACAAACAAACACTGTCAAAAAAACACATTTTAAAACTCAAAACCTTTTAATATTCTTTCCTATACATATTAAGACAGTATATGTGAATCATCAATATGCTATATATATATATATATATATATATATATATATATATATATATAAGTATACGAGCAACTTTTTATATACCCCTATGCATAAAGACCATGTACGTCTGTGTACACTTTACTCCCAAACGAGGTGGTATATTTTCTATTTTCTTTTCATACGTCTTAATAAACATTACACATATATATCCATATATACCGGCATACCTCATTCGGATTGTTGATACTAACCTGGACACATATGGGTAGAATGATCAGTATATGAAGGTATAATCAGTTCAGGAATGCACAATAAAATGCATCTAAAATTAACATAACTCACATATAATCAGGTGTGCTCACATGATAGAAAAACGTATACATAATTCGGCCCATTCTTATGTATGAAACACACTTATACCTAGGTGCCCCCTTATACACACAATAATACATACAATAATATATATATATAAACATGCACAAAATTCTATAGAAGCATATACAAAATTAGGTGCCCCCATATATATGAAAAACATATCTCACCTTTCACTTAGGTGCCTCATTATACACATGAAATATTTATGCCGAAGTCATTATAGTGAACTCATTATCAATTACATAGTTCATGATAGAATATATTTTTTAAAACTTTGTACACCAATAATATAAAGTCATTGTGTACTTAGATTGGCGTGTCAATCCATTGTATGGTAGGTCCTTATCCTCACTTCTTTGGTCTGTAAAATCCTGCAACGAATGATCCTCACAAATGTGAAAGAGCTAGCAAGTGCCGGAACGGCGTGATTCTAAGATTTTATGTGTTAGACAGTTTAAACTTATTTTTATGACGGCATTTGAAAATTATTTCATTTCTCTGATTTAATAATTGGCTACATTCTCTGAATTTGATAATTCTAATCTTTTTGTCTAAACATAAATGGCATCTGCTTCTAAAGCTATCAGGGGTTTGAAATTTCTCTATAATCTTCCATTCAATCTGAGCGGAAAGATTTCGGTCTTTCAATCCCAGAAATATTTCGAGAGAGCGGTTTGATGTTTTAGGTGGGGTTTAGAAAATGATTGAGTGTGATTATATAGGTGTTGTTTCCATGGTCCGGCGGAAATTCCTATATATGTTTTTTTTCCCAGCTATTGTCTACGCTAGGATAGATGGTTGCTTGGTATATTAATTCTTCGGACTTACATATGCCTCCAACTGGGCATTTATTTTTTACTCTACATTACAGAGGGTAGTACTACCTGTCTTTTTATTGTTATAAAATTTCTTTAGTATATATATATATATATCTCACACTGATGAGCTGTGATACAGCGAAACAGGCTTGTATGGGGATGACTACTATATTATGCTCTCATTACGATTGAGCTCTCTGGAGAAGAACATCTTAAAAACAGTCTCCACTTCTGCGATAGATGCGTGACTCTTCAGAAATGAATTGAGATCTTTCGGTGACTGGCGTGTGTATCTTCTTCTTCAATGTGCCCTGTCCCTTCAGGACGTAGGAGATCATGACTCTCCACGTTTTCCTGTCCCTGGTGGCTCTGAGCACGCCTTCTCCTGTTACACTGTGCAATCTTTGTTCTGTCATCCACCTGATTATGTCCTTAAAATATGTTATCCGTTGCTTTCCCCTGTCTCTTTTTCCCTCTATCTGGCCTGTTAGTATCTAGTTCTCCAGGCCCTCCTTCCTCACTGCGTGTCCCAGAAACTTCAGCTGTCTCTTCCTGATGCTCAGTATTAATTTCTTTTTTGTTTCAATCATTTCCATGAGATTCGCAGCATCCTTCTGTAGAATCACATTTCAGTTGCTTCAAGTTTTTCCTTCATCTTTGATGGTATTGTCCAGCATTCACTGCCATATTGAAAGACGGACTGCACGTAGCAATCCAGTACTCTCTTCCTTGTTTCTAGCAAAATTGTCCTGTTTCTTAATACTTTACTCAACTTCTGGAATGCTTCCTTTGCCATGCCAATTCGCCTTTGGATCTCTGTGTCTTCTGTTATAATGCTTCCCGGGTATTTGAATTTTTGTACCTTAGGGAGTGGCGACTCCGACTGAGACCAAATCGGTCGAGTTTCGATCCTGGCCAGAAGCAACACTGATGAGCTGTGATACGCGAAACAGGCTTGTATGTGGATGACAAATATATATATATATATATATATATAAAACAAAAACAAAACTTATCTAAGCCAAACTCTTTTACCCTTTAATGGACTTCATCAGGATAAACATGAGAATTTCATTTTGCAGCGAATATTTATAAATAAATTTAAAATGTTACCTTTTCTAAAAATTTGAATTTAAGAGCTGCTCATAAATATGTATATGGTTAACTGAAAAGTACAGGTGAACTATGGAAGATGCTAATTGACGTGAGTTAATTTGTAATCAACGAAAATAGGTAAATGACGTGGTTCTTGAATATTTTTGATACAGTTAAAATTTAGATTATTTTGGTATGGGATAAATTCAAGTACATATTTTTTAATAAAAATGAATTTAACAGTTTTATTTGAATTTTAGAATATTTTTATAATCATGTATGTTGGTTGGTCCGTTTTGTTTTACGGTATATCAACACCTCAATGGATTATTTAATGGCAACAAGATTTTTAGAAGATGTTCATATGAATAGAATATGTCTTCTTTCAACTGAAGAAAGTCAAAGCGACAACAGCCGAAACGTCGGAAACATGGCAACAAAATTGAGGGCAAGAGTCCAGATATTATAAAAATAGAATAAATAATTACAATAATTTATCTGAAAAATATAGACAAATATTGAAGTTGAATATGGCAACAAAGATGAGGACAACAGTCCGAACAATGTAAATAGTGTACATAATTACAGTAATTTATCTGAAAAATATAGACAGATATTGAAGGTAAATATGACAACAAAGATGAGGACAATAGTCCGAACAATGTAAATAGTGTAAATAATTACAGTAATTTATCAGAAAAATATAGACAGAAATTGAAGGTAAATATGACAACAAAGATGAGGACAATAGTCCGAACAATGTAAATAGTGTAAATAATTACAGTAATTTATCAGAAAAATATAGACAGAAATTGAAGGTAAATATGACAACAAAGATGAGGACAATAGTCCGAACAATGTAAATAGTGTAAATAATTACAGTAATTTATCAGAAAAATATAGACAGATATTGAAGGTAAATATGACAACAAAGATGAGGACAATAGTCCGAACAATGTAAATAGTGTAAATAATTACAGTAATTTATCAGAAAAATATAGACAGATATTGAAGGTAAATATGACAACAAAGATGAGGACAATAGTCCGAACAATGTAAATAGTGTAAATAATTACAGTAATTTATCAGAAAAATATAGACAGATATTGAAGGTAAATATGACAACAAAGATGAGGACAATAGTCCGAACAATGTAAATAGTGTAAATAATTACAGTAATTTATCAGAAAAATATAGACAGATATTGAAGGTAAATATGACAACAAAGATGAGGACAATAGTCCGAACAATGTAAATAGTGTAAATAATTACAGTAATTTATCAGAAAAATATAGACAGATATTGAAGGTGTATACAGCAACAAAGATGAGGACAACAGTCTAAACAATGTAAATAGTGTAAATAATTACAGTAATTTATCTGAAAAATATTGAAGGTGAATATGACAACAAAGATGAGGTAAACAGCACGAACAATGTAAATAGAGTATATGAAATTAAAACTGTTTCGTTGAACAAGATTACGCGTTTTGTTCGTGTTTGGTTTCATAAGATAGAAACGATAGAACGGAATTAGCGTGTTTGTTTGTGTGTATGATTGAATGATAAATTGTTTATACGTTTTTTCACTTAGCTGATGTTTCCCGACATGAAAGAAAGAACAAAATTGTGTGACTTTTTGTATAAAGTTTGTTACTTTTATGCTGTAATCTTTTTTATAGAATGTTTTTTTTTTTTTTGTCGAAATTTGTTGATAAATCTTCTAAGCTTTTGCGCGTTGAGTTTAAGGTGAATCCTTATCGAATTTTCAGAATGGCTTGAAAGTAATAGATTAATATATTTTTAGGTATATCTATGTGTTTTTATGTCGTAAATATTTGTATAAAATTGAATATAGAATAGAGATAAAATTGGAAGAATATTACAAATGAAAAACTGCTTAAAAGAAACAAGATTACGCCTTTCGCCTTTGTCATGCTGCAACAGATTAGAATGAAAATAATCTATCTAAACGTATTTATAAATGGAACTTTGTCTGTGTGTGTGTATGTGTGTGTGTGTCCGTTACCTATAGACTCCGAAACGGCTGAACAGATTTTCTTGAAAATATACACAGTTGTACTATAAACGTCTGCGAGTGTTCTTAGCTAGGTTTGTGTCGAGGTACCCCCGATAAATATCGAAAATCGATAATCGAATCAATCGGGTTATAAAAGGAGAGGTGCGATTTTAATCAAATTTCATACACTCATAGACAAAGACATAAAAAACGATATTCAGAAGTTTCAAGTTTGCAGTTCTTGCAGTAGTGCAGAAAATCGATAATATATATATATATATATATATATATATATATATATATATATATATATATATAAAAGGCAAGATGTTTGTGTGTGTGCCTGTATGTTTGTATTTTTCAGCCCTTTTATTTTAGTTTTTGCTTCGGGTTTAGCTCTAAATTGGTATAATTGTAGTTCTTAGTCTCAGCCATGATACAATTTACTCAGAGGACTTATTTAGCCTTCAAATTTCAGTTTACGACGAAAAAAACTTATTTGATATCGATACCAGGAAATCAGAATTTGACTTTCCCTTTTCTTTCAGTCTACGGTTTCGCTTTAACTGGAAACAACTATTGTTTTTAGTCTTTCGTGCCAATGTCCAAAGAGTCTGAGCTCCAGGACCATGGGTTAGTTTTAAAGCTTTCATTACAGCCGAGCAACGCCGGGCTATACTGCTAGTTTACATATATGCGAACAGTGTGTAAATCGATGACATATTTAATTTCCAAATACGCATATTAGAGTTTGTCCGCGTTTCTTGTTGATGTTATTAAGATCAGATTATTATTATTGTCTTATTTCATTATAAATCGATTTCTGCTATGGTTGTACTACCTACCACGTCTTCAGGAAAATTAAGGCAGGTCGTGGTGTGTTGCTATAGCTCTATTTCATGTTTTTTCTATATCCCCTATCATCCCTAGCGTTACATTGACAAAGTTCTCCTTAGTGTGTGGGCTGTACTTAACAAGACAATTTTTTTGTATATCTATTAAGCTGGGGTTTCCAAGCATTCTTCCAGTGTGTTGTCTTGTTCCATTTTTTATCATTCCAAGTGCACCTACTATCACTGGCACAACTCTTGTTTTCAATTTCCACATTTTTTCTATTTCAATTTCCAGGTCATTATATTTTGACAGTTTTTCAAATTCCTTGGTTGCTATGTTACAATCCGCTGGACAAGCCATATCAATTAATAGACAAGTTTTTTCTTTCTGGTTTTTAACAATAATGTCTGGCCTGTTTGCTTCAATTTTTCTTTCTGTGTAGATGGTGTAATCCCATACAATGGTGACATCTTCTATTTCTGTAACCGGTGCTGGGTGATGTTTATACCAGTGTTTTATTATCATTTTTATTATTATTATTATTATTATTAGATTCCTTTATTTAAAAAGCTTTTCGCATTTTGAAGATTAGGGTTAGGGTTAGTTTCAGGGTTGCAGCTGGAGGTGCGTATCAGATGTCAACAACGTCGTTGCTCATCGAGTTTATTTCAACACCATATTTTGCATAAATATGTGCTTATAGCACTCTGGTTAGAGAATTATACGGTCAGCGATTTTAACAAACTCGTCGTGCTGGTAATTTTCTAAAAGTAGCTTGGAGGTGGTGCAAGGCCAAAAGGTTTAGAGCACCCAGTAAGGATCGAACACACTATTCAATCGTATATGGTCTAGCTTCGATAACCATTACACCGCGCCCAATGTCTGAAGGCGAGTTGTGTTGCATCCGACATAATTATTCAAACAGTGGTCAGAAACAGTTTTATTTCGCCGGCATGCTATTGCTATTGTTCATACACAATCAACAAAATGAGAGACGTTCACCGATCACCCGGTTCAAACTCCTCCCTCAGTTTTTTGAACAAGAGTAGAGATTTACCCCTTCTTTCTTGTTTAGGGCTGAGTTTTCGTTTCTTTTTAGTGTCCAGTTCATCTCAGTTTTTCTGACAACCCTGCCTAAAGCCCTGATTCGTTATTTGTTATTAAATTACTTCTTCCTTTCTCAACAGGAGTAGATAGGCGATCCTATCGTCCAGTTCATACTCCTTCCCGGTTTTTGAACAGAAGTAGAGCTTTATCTCTTGATCAGGATTGGGTTTCTGGTTTCATCTCTTTTACTTTCGGTTTTTCTTGTTTTGTTTATGAAAATGGCTTATTTTATTATCTTGAATGAACATATACACTACCGGCCATAATTATTAGGCCACACCAGTGTTTAAAAACTTATGTATTTCATACTATTTTTTTGAATAATTGTAAATGAAAATAGAATGGTTCTTTTGTTAATACCGCACAATAACATGGGCATCTAATGAATTTATAAATATTTAATAATTGCCTACATTGCAGTTTGATCAATGAAAGAATGAAGAAAATTTAGGGTGATTCAAATGAGTTCATCTTTACTTCCTTGCCTTTTAAAATTTTGCAAAGTAATAATAACAAAAGAACCATTCTATTTTCATTTAGAATTATCCACTTGGCAATAAATATCATTTCTCTTAAAAAGCAGGGGTGGCAAAATAATTATAGCCGGTAGTATATATATATATATATATATATATATATATATATATATATATAGATAGATAGATAGATAGATAGATAGATAGATAGATACGTGTGTGTGTGTGTGTGTGTGTAAAATAGATTACCTAAAGAGCCAACAAACCTTGTTGGCTCTTTAGGGTATCTATTTTGTCTGCTCTGCTGACGTATTGAGCGCTTTTTTGTTATAGATTAATCGTCTCGGGGTTTTTTCTTTGAGCTACGTACTTTGACTGATGTTCACGTGCTTAGCTCTTTCTTTTTTTACAACCATTTTTTCCTTCCGCATATATACTCGGAGGGTTTTTCGAAACGAGTATAGTGGTAAGTTTACATTTATATATATATATATATATCCATGATATACACATATCATATATTCTAAATACGTCTTAATTTAATTAAAATTAATATTTTATTTTACTGTTTCTTTATTTTTTAGAAGATTACTGCCTTTTATTAAATTCAAATTGCTTACGAAGTATTAATATTAACTTTAAATATTTTTCTGGATTTTAAAAAATATATACCCTCGAAACAGGTGACCATAACTAATATAGCAAAAATATGGTATCGGTCAATGGCTCACTGGGAAGACTTGTTACGTCAATGATGACTGCCCTTAGAATGAACAAGATATCATGTCCTCATGTTTATTACAGGTAATCCCAAAATGTCCCTGAAATAGTCAGTCAGTCAGTCAGTTAAGTGCCTTACGTGAAACACGCTTGGGCGATCATGTCTCGACTGGGCAGAAGATTATCCCGCATTAGGTTGCCGTTGCTTTCTGCACCTGAAATAGTACATATCTCAAAAAAAAAAAAAATCCGGGGTTCACAGTCCCCCACTCTTACTGAAATGGATTTGCTTGCTTTCTTTGCAGGTCCCTGGCACATTTTAAAAAAAACTACCGGTCCGCCACATCAGATATATATTTGAGTAGCACTGATGTAGAAGTGTCAGGATTCACCTCTCAGATATTCTTAGCTAATCCTACGCATATCTTTCGGGCTTTTCTGCTTAAAAGAATCTCATTTTTTTTTTTTTGCATCTACTGTGAGTTTCTTTTCCTACTGGGAATTATTCACATTTTTGGGAGTTTGGGGTTACTGACCCCGTCTCTACCATCGCATTCTTCAGCTCAATTTTGAAGCTGTGACCTCCAGAGAACGAGAGAAAAGTCAGGAAGAATATCTCCCTGTCATGGCCGGCGGCAGAATTTTACGTGGCTTTTTTGTAAATGGACTGGCTCCTTCGAGGTCCTCATCTCTCCTCACCGTTTACTAATTGGATCTTTTCCGCGTTGCCTACGATCCGCCTGCTTCGACTGCCATTTCTGATCATGTCGTCTTCTTGTTCATAACGTTAACGTTGTCTCGTTATGTTCAGTAAACTATGAGGTTTTCGCGCCAACAAGACGATTTCTTGCGGGGGAAAAACGACTCAAGAAAGAATGAAACGATCCTGTTTTCATCGAGAAAGACATTCAAAGTAACAATCGACATATAAACCCGGTATTGCTATAGGACTGATAATTGGTCCTGACCTCGCATCTTGGCTGCAGCCACTTTCACACCGACATAACATTGCTTTCGGATGCATTTTCTATAAATATCTGCCATGGCAATTGTTCTGTTGATCTTTCTTCTTTGGTACCTAGGCTTTATGGATTCAAGCGCCGTACCTTGTTTTGTGCGTTGCGGTGCAGTGGATATCGGCTCGGAACGAGAAATCGAAGATCCGAGTTCAAATTCCAGTTGAATACATTGCATTCACTTACGCGCAAATACCGTTGGGAAAGGTATTAATCCGTTTCTTCCTTCCAGTTATGGGTAAAATAACAGGAGAGATTGAGTTGTATAGCCTTGGCTGGCAACCAGTCTACCGCAGAAAGCAATGGCAACCTACTGCGGGATAATCTTCTGCCCAGTCAGTCATGTCTCTTTCGAGACATGATCGCCCAAGCGTGTTTCACGTATGGCACTTAACTGACTGATTGACTTTATTTTACAGTTAAATGTCTAGATTTAACTGTAAGTTCTATGCTAACAGTTTCTTCTCTCACTTGAGAACTCACCTCTGTTTTTTTTTTTATACACAGACACACATACACACACAGACAAAGTTCCATTTATAAATAACTTTAGATATATTTTTAAGTCGTTTTTAAAAAAAGAAAAAATATAAGAATAAAAACAGATAATAACAAATAACAAATTCTCTCATAAAATATGACACCTTTTGTGACTAACGATTCCTGCATGGAAGGAACCAACTCTGTTGCATTCATTAGTTGGAAATTATTGGATTGCTTGTTCAATAAAGGTTCCTTTCCTAACTATATATATATATATATATATCTTGTTACTCATCGCAAACTCTGTTCTGCCATCCAACTACTCAAGTCTATAAATCTAGATTATTAATGTATAGAAATTAGCATGGCCACAAAGTGAGGTGTCAGTTTATATATTGATTATAATAGGAAATTAATCCCCCACTTTATATCTATATCATAATTTCTTATTTGTTTTTCATGAATCCATCTTATCCCAATACTGATTAGCTACGCAGGTATGACTTTTAGATTCATTTCTTCTTCTTCTTCTTCTTCTTCTTCTTCTTCTTCTTTTTCTTTTTCTTCTTCTTCTTCTTTTTCTTCTTTTTCTTCTTCTTCTTCTTCTTCTTTTTCTTCTTCTTCTTTTTCTTCTTCTTCTTTTTCTTCTTTTTCTTCTTCTTCTTCTTTTTCTTCTTCTTCTTCTTCTGCTTTTTCTTCTTCTTCTTCTGCTTTTTCTTCTTCTTCTTCTTCTTCTTTTTCTTCTTCTTCTTCTTCTTCTAGGTGCCGTGTCCTTTCAGGACGTAGCCAATCATGCCCTTTCACATTTCTCTTTATCGCTCTTAATAACCCTTCTCCTGTTATTCTATTCAATCCCAGCTCCACCATCCATCAGCACAAGTCATTCAAGTATGTCATGCGTTGCTTTCCTTCGTCACTTTTCCCCTCTATCCGTCCCATGAGCGTCAGGTTCTCCAAGCCCCCACCCTTTTGTATTAGCCAGTTAAGTACCATACATGATACACGATTGGGCGATCATGTCTCGAAAGAGACATGACTGACTGGGCAGAAGGTTGACATTATTTTCTGCGGTAGAATGGTTTCCAGCCAAGGCTATAGAACCCAATCTGTCTTGTTAGTTAACCCATAACTGGAGAGAAGTTAATACCTTTCTCAAGGGTACTTGCGCGTAAGTAAATGCAAGGAATTCAACTGGAATTTGAACTCGGCTCCCCGATTTCGTGTTCCAATCCGATACCCACCACACCACAACGCACAACTCGAAAGAGTCATGACTGACTGGGCAGAAGATTTTCTATCATGCTATTTAAACTATAGCTGAAGGGAGAAGAGAGGGATTGTATTGATTATTAGTAATTAGTGGGGGATCGGTTTATTACTTCATAACAATAGAAAACCGATCCCCCACTTTATGCCCAGTAGAAGTTTTACTTATGTTTCCAACTATTATCTTCATTCAGTCAGTTACGTAACATACGTACTACACGCTTAGAGCGATCATGGAAAGAGACATGAAAGAGACATGACTGACTGGGCAGAAGATTATCCTGCAGTAGGTTGTCATTGCTTTCTGCGGTAGACTGGTTGCCAGCCAACGCTATAGAACCCAATCTACCCTATTATTTAACCCATAACTGGAGGGAAGAGACTGATTAATACCTTTCCCAAGAGTATTTGTGCGTAAGTGAATGCCTCCTTTCTCATTCAGTCAGTTAAGTGCCATACGTGATACACGCTTGGGCGATCATGTCTCGAAAGAGACATGACTGACTGGGAAGAAGATTATCTCGCAGTAGGTTGTCATTGCTTTCTGCGGTAGACTGGTTACTAGTCAAGGCTATAGAACCCAATCTCTCCTGTTATTTAACCCATAACTGGAAGGAAGAGACGGATTAATACCTTTCCCAAGAATATTTGCGCTTAAGTGAATGCAATGAATTCAACCGGAATTCGAACTCGGCTCCCCGATTTCTCGTTCCGAGCCGATATCCACTGCATCACAACTCACATTCCTCATTACATGTCCCAAAAACTTCAGCTGTCTTTTTTCTGATGTTAAGATCATTTAAACTTCTCGTGTCCATCCTTTCCAAAATCATGTCGCTGCTCACATGTCCCATCCATAGTATCCTCAGCATCCTTCTGTAGAACCACATTTCGGGTCTTTCCATCATTTTTTATGAGATTATCCAGCATTCATTGCCATATTGAAGAACAGACATCTCGTAGCAACCCAGTACTCTTTTCTTTGTTTCCAGCGAAATTTTCCTGTCTCTAAAAATCCTGTCTCTGCTCAGTTTCTGGAATGTATCGTTGGCCATACCACTACGCATTCGGATCTCCGTATAGCACATTCAATTCTCTGGTAGAACACTTTCCAGGTATTTAAATTTGTGCACCTGTTTGATTTCAGTATCCCCAACTTGCAATTAGCATTTTGGCCTCCTTTTTTTATTTACTAATTACCACGTTTTCCGTTTTCTTGTAGTCCTTTCTTAACGTTTTTTTAACATGCCTTCATACCGATCATAAAATTCCGCCCCAAACCTCATTCCTTCCCCTGCTTCTCTCCTGCCTGTTCGGTTGCCATTGCCCACAGAAACCGGATCGGAGCCATACGTCTGACCATAAATAAAGATTAATATAAATTTCTTTTTGTTAATAATAAAAAAGAAATTTATATAAGCAGAAAATAAAATCTGCTTAACCCTCTAGGGCCATTCGTATCATATTTGATACAGTATTTCCCTATAAGGAAACATTTGGTATTTCCCTATAAGGAAACATTTGGTATTCATTGACTGAGCAGTCAGTACTGCTTTCATTTGAAATTTATAAAATATTTCTCTTAAAAATTTTTCAGGAAAATATTTCTTTCAAGGCTTGTTTTCATACTGTATCAAATATGATACGAATGGCCCTAGAGGGTTAATCTCAGTCTGTTTATCTATCTATCTATTAACCCTCTAGGGCCATTCGTATCATATTTGATACAGTATTTCCCTATAAGGAAACATTTGGTATTTCCCTATAAGGAAACATTTGGTATTCATTGACTGAGCAGTCAGTACTGCTTTCATTTGAAATTTATAAAATATTTCTCTTAAAAATTTTTCAGGAAAATATTTCTTTCAAGGCTTGTTTTCATACTGTATCAAATATGATACGAATGGCCCTAGAGGGTTAATCTCAGTCTGTTTATCTATCTATCTATTAACCCTCTAGGGCCATTCGTATCATATTTGATACAGTATTTCCCTATAAGGAAACATTTGGTATTTCCCTATAAGGAAACATTTGGTATTCATTGACTGAGCAGTCAGTACTGCTTTCATTTGAAATTTATAAAATATTTCTCTTAAAAATTTTTCAGGAAAATATTTCTTTCAAGGCTTGTTTTCATACTGTATCAAATATGATACGAATTGCCCTAGAGGGTTAACATTTTAAACAGAATGAGAAAATTAAAAATAATTCTTACACATGATAGGCGCCTCTGCTCGTAATGAGTGTAAAAGGATCGTGAATGACGCCAAGCTGTTGTTTGCTGAGAGAATGAGGCAGCGTATATCTGCCCACAAGTTCGGCCCCAAAGACTATTAGCGGCTCCGCAAATGTGTGCTGAACAACAGCAACTCCTCCATCTCTCTCTTCCTCAATAAATTTGAGATACTCACGTCATCTGTGAACTAGGTCGTGTGCTTTACTCGCATTATCTCATCCAACCCTACATCCAACTCGTCTGGAGTATCCGCACCTGACTTCCCTCTTAGAACCGAGGCTCAACTAAAAGACGTTCACATAACCCCCTCTCTGGTTTCTGAGATAACCTCAAAACTTCACCCCCATGAGGCGAATGGAGGTGACGGAATCCTGGTCAGTGTCCTAAAGAAATGTGCTCTCCTCTGAATTCTCCTCTTTCCTCTCAAAAGCTCTTTAATTACTGCCTCTCTCTTTCCTGTTTTCCTGCCTGTTGGAAGTCCTCTTCTGTGGTTCCTGTATTTAAGAACTCAGAGGAACCCTCAGACTCATTCAACTATTGCCCTATCAGCCTTCTACCAATTTTCGGAAAAGTCTTCGAGGCTGAAATAGTTAAACATCTTACGGCCCATCAACTATTCTCAGACAAACAGTATGGCTTCCGCTTCGCCAGGTCTTCTGCCGATATGCTAACAACCATCACCAGTCAGTCATGTCTCTTTCGAGACATGATCGGCCAAAGCGTGTATCATGTATGGCACTTAACTGACTGAAGATAATAGTGGGAAACATAAGTAAAGCTACTGACCATAAAGTGGGAGATTGGTTTTCTATTGTTATGAAGTAATAAACCGACCCCCCACTAATTACTAATTATTAATACAATCCTTCACTTCTCCCTTTCAGCTATAGTTTAAATAGCATGATAGAAAATCTTCTGCCCAGTCACGCATGTCTCTTTCGAGACATGATCGCCCAAAGCGTGTATCACGTATGGCACTTAAATGACTGACTGACATTCGATTGTCGCAGTCATTATCAAAAACCGATGCGGTGTCTCTGCGTCGGTCAGAATTTCTTTATCTGCATCCACATTTTCTTTGGGAAGCTGGACTTGTGAAATGGTTTCGTAAGATATCATCGTCCATCTTTCATCACAAACTAGTTATCTAGACCACTAAGGTCTGTATCACCACCACCACACCCACCACCACCACAACAACAGCAACCATGACAACCATATATATATAGTTAAGAAGAAAAACAGTTCCAACACCACATCAGATGCTGAAATTTATGACATAAACTTCCTGCAATGTAGGAAGAGCTAAATTGACAGGGCCCGGATCGGGAACCGTTTTCTCGGAGTACGACTCGGCCGACTCTGGCGTAGCGAGCGGTCGGGGACCCGAAAGATTGCGATCCACTCCCGGTTGGGATGAAGCCAGAGGAAACAATGGTGGAAGTCCGAAGTGCCTCTGACGTGCAAATCGATCGTCGGAACTGGGTGTAGGGGCGAAAGACCAATCGAGCCGTCTAGTAGCTGGTTCCCTCCGAAGTTTCCCTCAGGATAGCTGGCGTTCGATCGTCGCAATTCCATCCGGTAAAGAGAACGTTTGGAAGCCCCGAACTCAAAACGGGTCGTCTCTCCCGAATACGGAGCCGTCTCTCAAGAATGCGAGTGACAAGTGGGTCACATTTGGTAAGCAGAAATGGCGCTGTGGGATGAACCAAACGTCCGGCTAAGGTGCCTAACGCGACGCCCATGAGATCCCCGAAAGGGTGTCGGTCAATATAGACAGCAGGACGGTGGCCACGGGAGTCGGAATCCGCTAAGGAGTGTATAACAACTCACCTGCCGAATCAAACGGCCCCGAACATCTAAGACTCTAATTGCCAGATTCTGTAAACGCAAATGAGTCCTACTGTTTAAAATCGAAAAAAGAGGCCATAACTTTGTTTTTTTTATAACTGTCAGCCTTATTAGAAAAGAATTTAATTTTTTATGTAGGAAATAGTTCTGATGAATAGTTTGCCATTTGTAAACACCTGTCAAAACCTCTTTATTGAATCACTAACTTGTAAAATCCGCACTTAAAAAATCGAAGATATATCCACCTACTACCACCGCCGGTGTAACTTGAATTTATTTACTCTCAAACAAAACAATCCAGAACAAATCAACGAATACACGTCAAACATTGATGAAAATGCCTACTCGAAGAAGCCACACACACAAATGAATACACATGATCTAAATCCAGAATAGACAAACTAGAATTATTGCACACACAGTAATTACACAGACAAACGCTGCTTAGCAAGGCAAATATACGTGATCTATGATTAACCAATGAAGAATAAATAAGAGAAAAATAAAAATAACATACTTTTGGTTTTTTTTATACTTCATTTTATGAAGCTTAGATAAAGCGAACCTTGAAACAATTATTAATGTTTTCTACGTATTACATATCCTATCATATCCTGTCAGGTTCAAATCCATATAGTATTCAAATCTGATCCCAAATTCAGATATATTGCACACACACACACACACACACACACACACACACACACACACACACACACACACACACACACACACACACACACATATCTATCTATCTATCTATCTATCTATCTATCTATATATATATATATATATATATATATATATATATATATATATATATATATATATATATATATATATATATATATATATTTTAATCATTTCACCCCGAGCAAGGCGGAAACACCACTGATATGCAGGGGGCTACATAAATGTAAAATGATTAATTAGAAAAGAGTGAGGAGTACAAACTAGTTAAAAAGGAGTAATAGAAAGCTGAGAAAGCAGGTGCGATGACAGATACATAGGTGGAGAGAAAGGGAAGGTTATACGGGGGTGGGGAGACAGCTAGAGTCCAGTGGTTAGTAGATGAGTATTGACTTTGCATTTAAATTTCTGGAGGTTGTAGCCGTCAGGAAAGCAAGAATACGGGAGTGAGTTCCACAGTGTGTGACGTCACGAGCTGTGATACGACATTCGCTTCCAGCGTCTTATAGGCACGAGTTTATTGTTGCTTGGAAATCTTCCATGTAAACAAAAACAGTTTGTCATTATGGTTTGTCCGTGTTTACATATATAATGTAATTGACATCTTTGAAAATGGCTTATGTCAGCCGAAAGCTCATTTTTTTTTAATCATATCACCCCAAGCAAGGCGATAAAGCCACTGATGCGCAGGGGGCTACGTATGTGTAGAGATTGGAAAAGAGAAAGCCGGAAACCACATCCTAAACAAGGAACAAGAGATGAGCCTCTTCATCTGTCCAATAGACGTGGGTGGAGTGTGAACCGGGCGATAGTTTAGTCTATCTACTCCAATTGAAAAAAAAATAAATAAAGAGAGAAAAGAGTGAAAATATTGGAAAAGAGAAAATCGGAAACAGCATCCTAAACAGAAAACAAGGGATGAGCTTCTTCACCTGTTCAAAAGATGTGGGTGGAGTGTGAACCGAGCGATAGTTTAGTCTATCTACTCCAATTGAAAAAAAAATAATGAACAGATTGAAATATATCGGATAATTAAAAATTATGTATCAATATTGTAATTTTCTTTCTTCATTTAATGATAATGCTATTAAGCTTATCAGAGAATATGAAAAAATTTACATGAAATAAAGAGACAAAACTTGTCTATATCATTTAATGTAACATGCATTAATATCTATCTATCTATCTATCTATCTATCTATCTATCTGTGTGTGTGTGTGTGTGTGTGTGTTTTGCGTATATATATGCTTATGTATGAATGTGTGTATGTATTCACCGAACTGATGTAATAATGTATTTTTTCTTAAATTTTCTCTTTTAAGGGAGCGATCTTTATTTTTATTCGGGTCTTTTTTTTGGTGGGGGGGGGTCTTTGTGAATTTCATTCGTGTAAAATCTTCTGTACAATAAAGATGGAAGCTGATGATGCTTCGCCTGAAATAGGCCTATACCTCCGATTTACCTTGAAATAACGTGTCTGCCTAAATTTTTTCATATATATATATATAGTGTATCGAGGCAGCAAATAATTTTCTAAACATATACTGTTAAATATAGGAGACAATGAATGTCTATTATGTTTAATCATGAGCCGTTCTAAACATCGGATTTTGGCTTTAATTTCAGTTGAATATAAAGACAAAAGTTCTCCAACATTTGGATATTTTTTTATTAATTTACTTCCAAGCTTTCGGCTCACATGAGCCATCTTCAGAGAGGTTATTAAGACGGTAATACAATAACATCATAATAATAAAATAAAATAATTAATGACAACAATAAACTCTCTATATATGTAAGATACATAGATGACATCTTCGTTTTCGCTAAGAATATCGATCAAATTACACAGCTTAGAAACAAATTTGAAAGACACTCCGTCCTCAAATTTACATTTAACTTAATATTAATAACACAATCCCATTCCTTGATGTATTCATTGATTCTAGCACACATAGATTTACTATTTCTCTATATAGGAAACCAACTAGCATAAACTCGTGTCTTCTTAATTATAATAGTGAATGCCCCCAACGATATAAGTTAGCTGTTATAAAAAACTTACTTCAACGCACACAAATGATATCTTTTTCCAAATCTATATTTTATAAAGAATTACACAACATTAAGCAAACATTTGTCAATAATGGATTTCCTAACTCCGTTATTGATCAACAAATTAAAATGTATCTCAACAAACTTAACAATAGCTCTAACAATAATGATAATATTAATAATAATGGTTTACATCAAAATAAACATAACACTATTAACTTATACTATTGCAACCAAATACATAATAATTATAAACAAGATGAAAAAACTCTCAAAAACATAATATGCAGAAATGTTAAACGAGTGGAAAGTAATAATCAAATTAAACTCATTATATATTACAAAAATTTCAAAACAATTGACCTCATAGTCTCTAATAACCCTACAAGCACTAAACTAAATTCTCTACAGAAAACCAATGTAGTGTACCAATTTACATGCCCATTCAGAGATTGCATCTCTGGTACTAATAAAAAACCCAGTACATATATTGGTTTTATTACAACCACCCTCTCCCGTAGACTTACATGTCACCTTTCTGATCAGAGTACAATTAAACAACATTTCTCAGAAAAACATAAACATGTAGGTAATATCAGACAGATTTTAGTCAACAATACAATAATCCTTACTCAAACACACAGTAAAAAGAACCTTCAGATATTGGAGGCCATGTACATTAAATCCAAACAACCCACAATTAATAAAATCACGTTTAAATCCAGTCATAACACATTACATTGCATTTGAATATATGGTTCTCTTGTCATTTCGCGCTATCACGCGGTGTGACGTCATAGAACCGCATTGCAAATTTGAAAACTGCGTTTGTTATTTTTGGTAACTATTGCCGCTGCCTAGCGGAGTTTTATGTCAACACAAAATAAAATCGTCGGTGATGGTGGATGTTATTGTATTACCGTCTTAATAACCTCTCTGAAGATGGCTCATGTGAGCCGAAAGCTTAGAAGTAAATTAATAAAAAATTATCCAAATGTTGGAGAATTTTTGTCTTTATTTTCAACTGAAATTAAAGCCAAAATACGACGTTTAGAAAGGCTCATGATTAAACATAATAGACATTCATTGTCTCTTATATTTAACAATATATATATATATATATATATATATTATGTACCTAATTTAATATTGTTACCCAGTTAACCCTTTCTTCTTTTGATTTGTTTAACAAAAAAAAAATAAAAAACTCATCTTGCATAACATAATCACTGGCTCTACAGTGGATTCCCAAATTAGTTTGTGGGGAGAACATATATAGTTTGTCTTCGTGAAAATCAATAATCAGAAAACACGATAATTATGACAAAATAATATTATAAATTTATTTTATAGCAACCCGATGAATAATAATTTCAAAACAAGAAGGAGAAAAAATCAGAAAAACTAGTCATCCGAAACTTTTTCTTGTTGTCAGTAACAAAGAAATTAATCTAATTATATCCCATGAATAATTAAAAATATGCAAACGCAGGAATGAGTCTCCATCCACCCAAAAATGAAAAAAACAAAAACAAAAACAAAACAAAAGGTTCGGTTTCCCATTAGAAAATTGCGTCTCTAATTATGACAAAGTATTAAAATTTTGATTAGTTCATTCGGTGACATTGCTAGATACAATGAAAACAAAAAATATCTGTTCTCTTGTGCAGCAGATGGTCCTAGGTCACTTCCTCGCAGATGAATAGGAGTGTTTGGATCTCTGCAGAAGTGACTCTGCAGAAGGATGCTGAGCATTGCATGTAAGAAGCAATAAAGAAAGTGTTAGATAGATAGATAGATAGATAGATAGATAGATAGATAGATAGATATGAAAACAGACTTAGATAGATAGATAGATAGATAGATAGATAGATAATGAACAGACTGAGATAGATAGATAGATAGATAGATAGATAGATAGATAGATAGATAGATAGATAGATAGATAGATGAACAGACTGATAGATAGATAGATAGATAGACAGACAGACAGACAGACAGACAGACAGACAGACAGACATGAAAAACTGAGATAGATAGATAGATAGATAGAAAGAAAGAAAGAAAGAAAGAAAGAAAGAAAGAAAGAAATGAAAAACTGAGATAGATAGAAAAAATGTGAAAACCTGAGTGTGTTTTTTTTATTTCACTATTGGATCATGTTTTTTCAGTCATGGCAATTATAAATCGGTGTGCCGAGTTCGAATTCCAGTTGAATCCCTTGCATCCATTTACGCACAAGTACCCTTGGGAAAGGTGTTAAACCGTCTCCTCTCTCCAGTTATGGGTTAAATAATAGAATAGATGGGGTACTATACCCTTAGTGTTTACGACTGAAAGCTCGAATACGAACATTTAGCGGGTTTGGGTGCTAATCTGAGGGCAATACAGAAGACTCGGAATGAGTTTGATGAGTCTAATTGTGATTACTAAGGTATGGCAGATCGAAAAACGCACTGAGATTGTTTCTATAATAAAAAGAACTCTTGAACGTAGTGAGGACATCAGACTCAACACAGAAGCATTCAACAAGTGCTTTGAGGATGATCAAAAGTGTGGCTGTTAGAAGATCCTATGTTTGGCAACAGGACACTGCACCATGCCATACAAAGAGGATAACCCACTCAGGTTTGTTGTCAAGTTGTAGATTGGAGATTATAGAATTTGTGTGGATGTGTAGAATAGTGGAAGAATAAAGTATATATTTTTTATGTTAAAATTGAAATTTATTAAGAGAAAGGAATAACAAGAATTCATAGAAATTAATGTTCAATTCGAAAGTTAAGGGTATCAAGAAATGTTCGTAGTAATAATCTGTTGAAAAGAGTTTATGCGTATGTATGTATGTATGTATGTATGTATGTATGTGTAAGCGTTTGTTTAGTAGGAATATCTTTGAATGGAGAAGTAGAAATAAAAAGAATCACCATACAAGAAAGAAAAAGAAAGAGGACGATGTGCGACGCGACCTTACGTCGCGGTCGTGGTTAAAGTTTCTCCCGTTACATTTTAGTTGTGTCTCTCGCTGCTTCCATCCGACTGACTGGCTTAGATCTAATCAAAGCTTTTATAGTCATTCAAATTGTTCCCACTAGATCGCTAAGTCTTCCCAAGCCTTGCAAATCGGTCCCATTGATCAGAAAATTTAACATCTAGTCGCGAAATCCGGTTTCGACTTTTTCTGTATGTACCTGGTCAATCCTTTTTCGATGCGGCAAAACCAGGATTGTGAATTTTTGTAAAAGTGAAGAAGAAAGTTGATTTTAATTCTTAATTTCCTATCTGCTATAATTTCAAGAAATTTTTGTCATTTTCGTAAATATATGTTAAAACGAAATCTCATTTTTGCGTCATTTAGACAACAATTTATCAATCGTAACCGTCACGTTCGTTATACTGTTACTACTCTTTCCCGTAAAATAACTAATCATTGGTGAATCACTATGCATAATGCTTCATGATATTTCTGATAGGAGATAATTTCTGTTGAAACCTGTCATCATTAAAAGTAAAAAAAAAAAATGAAGGACTCAAGTAAATGAAGAATTGATTAGATTAAAGAGTAAAGTTTTTGCAATGTGCTTAATAATTAATATCTGTAGAGAAAAAATAGTGTGAATAACGTTTCCAGGAATGGATAAACTTCCGGACATGTGATTAACCCTCTAAGGCCATTCGTATCATATTTGATACAGTATTTCCCTATAAGGAAACATTTGGTATTTCCCTATAAGGAAGCATTTGGTATTCATTGACTGAGCAGTCAGTACTGCTTTCATTTGAAATTTATAAAATATTTCTCTTAAAAAATTTTTCAGGAAAATATTTCTTTCAAGGCTTGTTTTCATACTGTATCAAATATGATACGAATGGCCCTAGAGGGTTAATCTCAGTCTGTTTATCTATCTATCTATCTATCTATCTATCTATCTATCTATCTATCTATCTATTAACCCTCTAGGGCCATTCGTATCATATTTGATACAGTATTTCCCTATAAGGAAACATTTGGTATTTCCCTATAAGGAAACATTTGGTATTCATTGACTGAGCAGTCAGTACTGCTTTCATTTGAAATTTATAAAATATTTCTCTTAAAAAATTTTTCAGGAAAATATTTCTTTCAAGGCTTGTTTTCATACTGTATCAAATATGATACGAATGGCCCTAGAGGGTTAATCTCAGTCTGTTTATCTATCTATCTATCTATCTATCTATCTATCTATCTATCTATCTATCTATTCTAATTAACCCTCTAGGGCCATTCGTATCATATTTGATACAGTATTTCCCTATAAGGAAACATTTGGTATTTCCCTATAAGGAAGCATTTGGTATTCATTGACTGAGCAGTCAGTACTGCTTTCATTTGAAATTTATAAAATATTTCTCTTAAAAAATTTTTCAGGAAAATATTTCTTTCAAGGCTTGTTTTCATACTGTATCAAATATGATACGAATGGCCCTAGAGGGTTAATCTCAGTCTGTTTATCTATCTATCTATCTATCTATCTATCTATCTATCTATCTATCTATCTATTAACCCTCTAGGGCCATTCGTATCATATTTGATACAGTATTTCCCTATAAGGAAACATTTGGTATTTCCCTATAAGGAAGCATTTGGTATTCATTGACTGAGCAGTAAGTACTGCTTTCATTTGAAATTTATAAAATATTTCTCTTAAAAAATTTTTTCAGGAAAATATTTCTTTTTCAAGGCTTGTTTTCATACTGTATCAAATATGATGCTGAATGGCCCTAGAGGGTTAACTTAGTCTGTTTATCTATCTATCTATCTATCTATCTATCTATCTATCTATCTATCTATCTATCTATCTATCTATTAACCTCTAAGGCCATTCGTATCATATTTGATACAGTATTTCCCTATAAGGAAACATTTGGTATTTCCCTATAAGGAAACATTTGGTATTCATTGACTGAGCAGTCAGTACTGCTTTCATTTGAAATTTATAAAATATTTCTCTTAAAAATTTTTCAGGAAAATATTTCTTTCAAGGCTTGTTTTCACATTGTATCAAATATGATACGAATGGCCCTAGAGGGTTAATCTCAGTCTGTTTATCTATCTATCTATCTATCTATCTATCTATCTATCTATCTATCTATCTATCTATCTATTAACCCTCTAAGGCCATTCGTATCATATTTGATACAGTATTTCCCTATAAGGAAACATTTGGTATTTCCCTATAAGGAAACATTTGGTATTCATTGACTGAGCAGTCAGTACTGCTTTCATTTGAAATTTATAAAATATTTCCTCTTTAAAAAATTTTTCAGGAAAATATTTCTTTCAAGGCTTGTTTTCATACTGTATCAAATAGATACGAATGGCCCTAGAGGGTTAATCTCAGTCTGTTTATCTATCTATCTATCTATCTATCTATCTATCTATCTATCTATCTATCTATCTATCTATTAACCCTCTAGGGCCATTCGTATCATATTTGATACAGTATTTCCCTATAAGGAAACATTTGGGTATTTCAAGGAAACATTTGGTATTCATTGACTGAGCAGTCAGTACTGCTTTCATTTGAAATTTATAAAATATTTCTCTTAAAAAATTTTTCAGGAAAATATTTCTTTCAAGGCTTGTTTTCATACTGTATCAAATATGATACGAATGGCCCTAGAGGGTTAATCTCAGTCTGTTTATCTATCTATCTATCTATCTATCTATCTATCTATCTATCTATCTATCTATCTATCTATTAACCTCTAGGGCCATTCGTATCATATTTGATACAGTATTTCCCTATAAGGAAACATTTGGTATTTCCCTATAAGGAAACATTTGGTATTCATTGACTGAGCAGTCAGTATTGCTTTCATTTGAAATTTATAAAATATTTCTCTTAAAAAATTTTTCAGGAAAATATTTCTTTCAAGGCTTGTTTTCATACTGTATCAAGAAGATACGAATGGCCCTAGAGGGTTAATCTCAGTCTGTTTATCTATCTATCTATCTATCTATCTATCTATCTATCTATCTATCTATTAACCCTTCTAGGGCCATTCGTATCATATTTGATACAGTATTTCCCTATAAGGAAACATTTGGCATTTCCTCATAAGGAAACATTTGGTATTCATTGACTGAGCAGTCAGTACTGCTTTCATTTGAAATTTATAAAATATTTCTCTTAAAATTTTTTCAGGAAAATATTTCTTTCAAGGCTTGTTTTCATACTGTATCAAATATGATACGAATGGCCCTAGAGGGTTAATCTCAGTCTGTTTATCTATCTATCTATCTATCTATCTATCTATCTATCTATCTATCTATCTATCTATTAACCCTTCATGTCATTCGTATCATATTTGATACAGTATTTCCCTATAAGGAAACATTTGGTATTTCCCTATAAGGAAACATTTGGTATTCATTGACTGAGCAGTACTGCTTTCATTTGAAATTTATAAAATATTTCTCTCTTAAAAAAATTTTTCAGAAAATATTTTCTTCATGTTTGTTTTCATACTGTATCAAATATGATACGAATGGCCCTAGAGGGTTAATCTCAGTCTGTTTATCTATCTATCTATCTATCTATCTATCTATCTATCTATCTATCTATCTATTAACCCTCTAGGCCATTCGTATCATATTTGATACAGTATTTCCCTATAAGGAAACATTTGGTATTTCCCTATAAGGAAACATTTGGTATTCATTGACTGAGCAGTCAGTACTGCTTTCATTTGAAATTTATAAAATATTTCTCTTAAAAAATTTTTCAGGAAAATATTTCTTTCAAGGCTTGTTTTCATACTGTATCAAATATGATACGAATGGCCCTAGAGGGTTAATCTCAGTCTGTTTATCTATCTATCTATCTATCTATCTATCTATCTATCTATCTATTAACCCTCTAAGGCCATTCGTATCATATTTGATACAGTATTTCCCTATAAGGAAACATTTGGTATTTCCCTATAAGGAAACATTTGGTATTCATTGACTGAGCAGTAAGTACTGCTTTCATTTGAAATTTATAAAATATTTCTCTTAAAAAATTTTTCAGGAAAATATTTCTTTCAAGGCTTGTTTTCATACTGTATCAAATATGATACGAATGGCCCTAGAGGGTCAATCTCAGTCTGTTTATCTATCTATCTATCTATCTATCTATCTATCTATCTATCTATCTATCTATCTATTAACCCTCTAGGGCCATTCGTATCATATTTGATACAGTATTTCCCTATAAGGAAACATTTGGTATTTCCCTATAAGGAAACATTTGGTATTCATACAGTATCAAATATGATACGAATGGACCTAGAGGGTTAAAACTCACACTAAAATGTCGACACGAATATATATTAATTAGTGTAGAAAGAAAAGACAATTTGTGGAAAAACTATTCCAAGTTGATTTTTCCTTTTTATTTTTAATGTTTGGTCATTTTGTCTATGTAAATACTGACCAGAGAATGGATATGATACAGTATGAAAACAAGCCTTGAAAGAAATATTTTCCTGAAAATTTTTTTAAGAGAAATATTTTATAAATTTCAAATGAAAGCAGTACTGACTGCACAGTCAATGAATACCAAATGTTTCCTTATAGGGAAATACCACATGTTTCCTTATAGGGAAATACTGTATCAAATATGATACGAATGGCCCTAGAGGGTTAAAAATATTCAAAGCTGATGCCATGGACAATTCTTATCTTCAAGGGAAACCAAAATAAAAGTCTTGTAATGAAATAAGAAAAACACCATCAATAAAAAACTAAGTGTCGGTTATAGAATGTGTTTCCGCTATTGTCTTTTTGAAAGAATTGCTTACGCAGTTCCTGCACGAGATAATTATTTAAGTTAAGCAACGTCGATCCTGGTCAGTACGTAAATGCTTCACCGCTTGGGAATATCAGGTGCTACAAATTTGGATGTGATGGTCAAAAAATTAGTAGGGTAGCTACTTGGGAATACTGGGTACACTAAGCTTTGATGTGAGAGTGATATAATTCAGTCAGTTAAGTGCCATACAGGATACACGCTTTGGGTGATCATGTCTCAAAAGAGACTGGGCAGAAGATTATCCCACAGTAGGTTGCCATTGCTTTCTGTGGTAGACTGGTTGCCAGCCAAGGCTATAGAACCCAATCTGTCCTGTTATTTAACTCTTAACTGGAGGGAAGAGACGGATTAATACCTTTCCCAAGGGTATTTGTGAGTAAGTGAATACGAGAAATTCAACTGGAATTCCTACCCCCTCCAACGTTGGGACAAATGTACCCGTTCCATGACAGAAGTTAAGCAATGTCGACCGAAATCAGTGCGTAGGTGCTTGACCGCTTGGGAATATCAGGTGTTATGAACTTAAATATAATTAATGAGTAAATGCTAGGGTGACAGATTGGGAATACCAGGTACTCTAAGCCTTGATGTGAGAGTGATATAATTAGCTTACGGGTATATCACGTTGAAATACCTGTTCTCATTTCATCACCGAAGTTAAGCAATATCGACCCTGTTCAGTATGTAGAAGTTTGAATGCTGGGATTTCTAGAGGGTATAAACCTGAATGTGATGTAAAGTAAATTAATGAGTGACAACTTAGGAATACCAGGTACTCTAAGCTTTGATATGAGAGTGATATAATTAGTTGACGGGCATATCACTTGGAAGAATCTGTTTCCATACAACACCGAAGTTAAGCAACATCGATCCTGGTCAGTACGTAGATGCTTGAACGTTTAAAATTCTAGATGCTATAGACCTGGATGTGAGGTAGTGTAAATTAATGAGTGACAACTTTGGAATACCGGGTACTCTAAGCTTTCAAATGAGAGTGATATAATTAGCTTACGAGTATATCACATTAAAACACCTGTTCTCGTTTCATCACCGAAGTTAAGCAACATCGATCCTGGACAGTATGTAGATGTTTGAATGCTGGGAATTCTAGATGTTATAAACCGGGACGTAATGTAGAGTAAGTTAATGAGTGACAACTTAGGAATACCAGGTACTCTAAGCTTTGTTGTAAGAGTAATATAATTAGCTGATGGGGTATATCATGTTGAAACACCTGTTTCCGCACAATCACCGAAGTTAAGCAACGTCAACCCAGGTCAGTATCTAGATTGGTGATCGTTTGGGAATACCTGGTGATGTAAACATGAATGTACTTTTTTTTAAATCATATCACCCCCAAGCAAGGCAGTAACGCCACTGATGCGCAGGGGGCTACTTAAGAGTAAAATTATTGGAAAAGAGAAAGACGGAAACCACATCCTAAACAGGGAAAAAGGGATGAGCCTCTTCACCTGTTCAATAGACGTGGGTAGAGTGTGAACCGGGCGATAGTTTAGTCTATCTACTCTGAGAAAAAAAGAGTAAGAAGATTAGAAAAGAGAACGCCGGAAACCACATCCTAAACAGGGAACAAGGGATGAGCCTCTTCACCTGTTCAATAGACGTGGGTGGAGTGTCTAGTGCTATAATGGATAACGGCTTGGTATTCTTAATCGGGTTCGTTATAGTCACTTACGCTCAAAGACTCTTAGGAAAGGTATGAATCCTTAATATTCCCACATCTATGGGTTAATGAGTAAGTCTGGTATTACTTATTAGAGGGTCTCAGCAATCGTCCAATCGATGTACTTTCTAGATTTTGGAACAGGACTAGATGTTTATCCCTTCTTTCCTCTTTAGAATTGGGTTTAATTTTTTTCTAAATTCTACTTTAACTCTATGCTTCTAACATCTCCCTTTAAATGCTAAAATATTTACTATTTATTATTTATTTTTCCAATAATAAGAGAAGATGTGTCCACAAATCATCTGGATTACATCCTCCCCGGTATTTTGAGCATGGTAAAGGTATTTGCATTCACTTACGCGCAAATACCCTTGGGAAAGGTATTAATCCGTCTATTCTTTCCAGTTATGTGTAAATAACAGGACAGATTGGGTTCTATAGCCTTGGTCGGCAACCAGTCGACCGCAGAAAGCAATGGCAACCTACTGTGGGATAATCGTCTACCCAGTCAGTCATGTCTCTTTCGAGACATGATCGCCCAAGCGTGTATCACGTATGGCACTAAACTGACTAACTGAATATAATAGATGAAAATATGATTAAGGCTTCTACTGGGCATAAAGTGGGGGACAGGTTTTCTATTGTTATGAAGTAATAAACTGATCCCCCACTAATTACTACTTAACAGTATAATACATCTCTTCCTCCTCCAGTTATGAGTTAAATAAGAGGATCGGGTTTCTATAGTCTTCGCTGGCAACCAGTCTACCGCAGAAAGCAATGGCAACCTACTGCGGGATAATCGTCTACCCAGTCAGTCATGTCTCTTTCGAGACATGATCGCCCAAGCGTGTATCACGTATGGCACTTAACTAACTGAATATAATAGATGAAAATATGATTAAGGCTTCTACTGGGCATAAAGTGGGGGACCGGTTTTCTATTGTTATGAAGTAATAAACTGATCCCCCACTAATTACTACTTAACAGTATAATACATCTCTTCCTCCTCCAGTTATGAGTTAAATAAGAGGATCGGGTTTCTATAGTCTTCGCTGGCAACCAGTCTACCGCAGAAAGTAATGGCAACCTACTGCGGGATAATCTTCTGCCCAGTCAGTCATGTCTCTTTCGAGTCGTGATCGCCCAAGCATGTACCCCGTATGGCACTTAACTGACTGACTGAAGGGTTTTATTTCTTTGGATTGGGTTTCATTTTCTTTCTAAGGTCTACGTCAACGCTATCTTTTTAAAATTCCCTTTTAAACGCTGAAATATTATTATTTAGTTATTTTTTATTTTTCTAAAAAAAAAGGAGAAGATATACCCACAAATCATCTGGGTTGCATCCTTCCCTTTCTTATTTATTTATTTTTTTTAATTATGTCACCCCAAGCAAGGCTTTCTACTGCCCCTGTTGCGCAGGGGGTTACATAGGGGAAAGTGATGAGACAGAGTGGTTAGTTATAGGAAATGTCAGGAGGAGGGTAATAGACGGATGAGAATACCGAGGATGGGGGTGGAGTATATGAGCAAAAAGAGCTTGGGGTTAGTGTGACAGGAGATGTCTATTGATCTTACATTTAAATTCCTGGAGATTGTAGCTGTCGGGGAAGTAAGTATATGGAAGGGAATTCCACAGGTGGGAAGTGTGAGAAAAGAAGCTATTAGAGTAGAAATTGCGGTTACATTTTATCGGTTTCACTGTAAAAATGTGGGACCTAGTTGCTAGTCAAGTAACTCGTGTAAATTCATACCTGGGAGGGCACAAGTGATCTAACTTCATTGGAGCAGAAGCCGAGATAGTATTTATAGATGAGGTACAGGGAAGCCCCGTCACGACGGTGAGACAGCGACTGCAGCCGAGCTGCCAAGTCGGTTTTTGAACAAGGTGAGGGTGTGGACGATGTGCGTTGTGGTACAGTGGATATCGGCTCGGAACGAGAAACCGGGGAACCGAGTTCGAATTCCAGCTGAATCCATTGGATTCACTTACGCGCAAATACCATTGGGAAAGGTATTAATCCGTTTCTTCCTTCCAGTTATGGGTTAAATAGTAGGACAGATTGGGTTCTATAGCCTTGGTCGGCAACCAGTCTACCGCAGAAAGCAATGGCAACCTACTGCGGGATAATCTTCTGCCCAGTCAGTCATGTCTCTTTCGAGACATGATCGCCCAAGCGTGTATCACGTATGGCACCTAAACTGACTGAGGGTGTTATTTCTTCTTTCCTGTTTAGGATTGCGTTTCCATCTAATATATGATAACAATTCATCGTTTATCGTCTGATAATGTAAAAATAGAACATAACAGGTGGAAGCGTCATCGATAATAAAATTGTTTTTTTTGTGATTTGACAAAACGAAGTTTTGTTTCTTTGTGTCATTCATCCTGACTGGTTTGAATACCACTGTTTTACAATGCCTTTGTGACCTCTAAGCTGATTGTTCGCGTGTCAAATTCATTATGAAGGGCTTCATTTTTTGTATTCAGACAGTTATATTATCAGCAGTGGTTCTAGAAGAGTAAAATCTATACTGCTAGTCGGCCAGAGAGAGGGCTGTTTACGTTGATACAAGATGTAAAGGACTGGGAAATAATTTAGAAATGATGATTTCTTCTACTGATTAGGCTTTATAGAGGCATTATGAAAACATACTTTAAATTTTGAACGTGGTTAGTGCTTGGTTAACTGCGCAGTTGTTCTACATCAATTATTTTCAAATGATCTCATTTTAAAATCTTCACATTTAAAGCAAATAGAGAATAATATGCAAATTTATGCTAAGATCTCGTTTTTTTTTTTCTTTTTTAAAGTCTGGTTGCACGACAATATATAATTCTCTATCCAAGGTAATTCGTGAGCAATGTCAAAAAAATGTCTCCTCTGAAAGAAAAAGATGCTTAGATGTGCCATAATAATAATAATAATAATAATAATAATAATAATAATATGCAATCCGGAAACGTTGTCGGAGTTCATGATATTAATTCAGGTTAATTATTCAGGGCATGTTTGAGATGCTGGTCTTTTCGCCGACATAGAGACGCTGCTAATAGCATGTGCGCGCGCTTGTCTCGTGACGTCACTGTGAAAATCACGTTGAAGTCTCGTGACCTCATCAGCTCTAATGAAGTCACCAAAAGCTCTGAGGACAAAAGTTGGAGAAGAAAACAAAATTAACTTTTTTTTTTATTTAAAAAAAAAAAATTAAATTTGAAATTAAAACTGACAATAATGTGACTATGGAATAAAAAATAATACAAAGATTAGCATTTTGAACGAAAAATGAAACAGTGAAACGAGAATAGCGGTCGGAAGAAAGAAGTTTCACTGAATGAAAAATAAGAAGATGGGTGTATGTTGTATGACTTCAGACATTGTTGGTATAAAATTGATCTCAGGTGAGAATGAGGAAGACATTTTGGATAGCCCAAAAATAACAGAAAAGAACTCAGACAAATGAAATTCGAGAGGGATAACAGGAAGTGGAAAAGAAAGAAAGAAAGAAAGAAAGAAAGAAAAAAAGAAAGAAAGAAAGAAAGAAAGAAAGAAAAAAAAGAAAGAAAGAAAGAAAGAAAAAAAGAAAGAAAGAAAGAAAGAAAGAAAGAAAAAAAGAAAGAAAGAAAGAAAGAAAGAAAGAAAGAAAAAAGAACATTCGTGTTTAAAAAAAAAAAAAATTACTTCCGTCACTAGGTTAATTAAAAGAAAGAAAAAAATAAGAAATAAAGAAAAAAGAAAGAAAATATAGAATATGGAAAGTAAGGAATGATGAAATAAAGAGTTGAGAAAAAATTAAAATGATCAAAGAAAGAAAGAAAGACAATAAATTGAGGTTTAGTAAGAAAGAATGAAAAGAAAGAAAAAAGAAAGAAATGAACGGATATTTGTATTCGGTTTAAAATAAGTAAACAGATTACTACTACAACTAGGTTAATTAAAAGAAAGAAAGAAAGAAAGAAAGAAAGAAAGAAAGAAAGAAAGAAAGAAAGAAAGGGAAATTCGTGTTTGGTTTATAAATAAATAAAAAAATACTACTACCACTAGGCTAATTAAAAGAGAGAGAGAGAGAGAAAAAGAAAGAAAGAAAGAAAGAAAATTAGATGAATTTGAGAAAGAAAGAAAGAAAGAAAGAAACGGACATTCTTGTTTCGTTTACAAATGAATAAAAAAATACTACTACCACTAGGCTAATTAAAAGAAAGAAAGAAAGAAAGAAAGAAAGAAAGAAAGAAAGAAAAGGAAATTCGTGTTTGGTTTATAAATAAATAAAAAAATACTACTACTACTAAGGCTAATTAAAAGAAAGAAAGAAAGAAAGAAAGAAAGAAAGAAAGAAAAAGAATAAATAAAGTTTTAGTAAAGAAAGAAAGAAAGAAAGAAAGAAAGAAAGAAAGAAAGAAAGAAAAGGAAATTCGTGTTTGGTTTATAAATAAATAAAAAATACTACTACACCTAGGCTAATGAAAAGAAAGAAAGAAAGAAAGAAAGAAAGAAAGAAAAAAGAAAGAAAGAAAGAAAAAGAAAAAGAATAAATAAAGTTTTAGTAAAGAAAGAAGGAAAGAAAGAAAGAAAGAAAGAAAGAAAGAAAGAAAGAAGTAAGTTAGAAAGAAAAGGAAATCCGTGTTTGGTTTATAAATAAATAAAAAAATACTACTACCACTAGGCTAATTAAAAGAAAGAAAGAAAGAAAGAAAGAAAGAAAGAAAGAAAGAAAGAAAGAAAATAAGTTGAATTTGAGAAATAAAGAATAACAGGTAGGAAAAAAGAAAGCAGGTAAAAAGCGGGTAGGAAAGACAAGTGGATGTTTCAAAAGTGGATGGGAAACATTCAGGCGTCAACCTCAGCAAAAAATGAGACAATAAAATCAGAAAAACTGTACAACGAAACAAAGTAAAAATGAAAAGAGTGAAAATATTTTTGCATGAAATAATCCCATTTTTAAAAGAGTTGCCGGAAAAAACAAAAAAAAAAAACAAAAAGAAAACAAGTAAACAGAAAAAATTAAATAATGAACTCATAAAACGACTGACTACTAAAAGTTAACCCCGTCTGGCACAAGGCAACACTAAAGTGAAGCATGATCAGCAATGAAAGATTTTTCAAATAAGAGGTTTCTTTTGTTGAACGTCGTACTAACGAGAGATTATCTCTCGATAAAGTAACTGTAAAGAAAAGTGATTCACTATTTGTCCCCAATCCAAAAAATAAAAAGGTAACCACAAACGCTAAATAGCAGAAAATAACGTAAGCGGAGTCATCCCCGTTGAAACCTTGGATTTCAATCAGTAAGATAGGGGTCACCTGACCTTGATCAAAGCATTTGCTAGCAAAAGAGTCAAAAATCATAATCAAAACATGAAATGTTCGAAAACTTCACCAAAGCAGGAAGTTATAAGTCAAAAGTGGGTATTAGCATTCTGGGAAATAAAATAGTTAGATAAAAAAAATGAATACAGTCTCTTGGGTACGAGTAGACAGAGAGTTTTTTTTTTTATAATCATATCGCCCCAAGCAAGCCAGTTTACTACCACTGGTGCGCAGGGGGTTACATAGGAGGAAAGTTATGATAAAGAGTGACAGGTTATATGGGGTGTCAGGAAGTGAACAAGAGAAGGATGACGGTGGTAATAAAGTGAGGGATCTATTTATATATTGATTGTAATGTAGAATTGATCACCCACTTCATATCCATATTATAATAGTATAGAAAAATTTATTTTTTATAATCATATCGCCCCAAGCAAGCCAGTTTACTACCACTGGTGCGCAGGGGGTTACATAGGAGGAAAGTTATGATAAAGAGTGACAGGTTATATGGGGTGTCAGGAAGTGAACAAGAGAAGGATGACGGTGGTCATAAAGTGAGGGATCTATTTATATATCGATTGTAATGTAGAATTGATCACCCACTTCATATCCATATTATAATAGTATAGAAAAATTTATTTTTTATAATCATATCGCCCCAAGCAAGCCAGTTTACTACCACTGGTGCGCAGGGGGTTACATAGGAGGAAAGTTATGATAAAGAGTGACAGGTTATATGGGGTGTCAGGAAGTGAACAAGAGAAGGATGACGGTGGTCATAAAGTGAGGGATCTATTTATATATTGATTGTAATGTAGAATTGATCACCCACTTCATATCCATATTATAATAGTATAGAAAAATTTATTTTTTATAATCATATCGCCCCAAGCAAGCCACTTTACTACCACTGGTGCGCAGGGGGTTACATAGGAGGAAAGTTATGATAAAGAGTGACAGGTTATATGGGGTGTCAGGAAGTGAACAAGAGAAGGATGACGGTGGTCATAAAGTGAGGGATCTATTTATATATTGATTGTAATGTAGAATTGATCACCCACTTCAAATCCATATTATAATAGTGCTTGGTTAACTGCGCAGTTGTTCTACATCAATTATTTTCAAATGATCTCATTTTAAAATCTTTGCATTTCAAGCAAATAGAGAATAATATGCAAATTTATGCTAAGATCTCGTTTTTTTTTTCTTTTTTAAAGTCTGGTTGCACGACAATATATAATTCTCTATCCAAGGTAATTCGTGAGCAATGTCAAAAAAATGTCTCCACTGAAAGAAAAAGATGCTTAGATGTGCAATAATAATAATAATAATAATAATAATAATAATAATAATAATATGCAATCCGGTAACGTTGTCGGAGTTCATGATATTAATTCAGGTTAATTATTCAGGGCATGTTTGAGATGCTGGTCTTTTCGCCGACATAGAGACGCTGCTAATAGCATGTGCGCGCGCTTGTCTCGTGACGTCACTGTGAAAATCAAGTTGATCGCCCCAAGCAAGCCAGTTTACTACCACTGGTGCGCAGGGGGTTACATAGGAGGAAAGTTATGAGAAAGAGTGACAGGTTATATGGGGTGTCAGGAAGTGAATAAGAGAAGGATGACGGTGGCCATAAAGTGAGGGATCAATTTATATATTGATTGTTATGTAGAATTGATCACCCACTTCATATCCATATTATAATAGTATAGAAATTTATTTTTTACAATCATATCACCCCAAGTAAGGCAGTTTACTGCCACTGGTACGGAAGGGGTTACATAGAAGGAAAGTTATGAGAAAAAGTTATAGGGGGTGTCAGGAAGTGGGTAAAAGAAGGATGAGAATACTAATGAGAGTGGAGTAGATGGAGAAAGAAGCATGAGAGAAAGTTATGAGAAAGAGTTAGAGGTTATAGGGGGTGTCAGGAAGTGGGTAAAAGAAGGATGAGAATACTAATGAGAGTGGAGTAGATGGAGAAGGAAGCATGAGAGAAAGTTATGAGAAAGAGTTAGAGGTTATAGGGGGTGTCAGGAAGTGGGTAAAAGAAGGATGAGAATACTGATGAGAGTGGAGTAGATGGAGAAGGAAACATGAGAGAAAGTTATGAGAAAGAGTTAGAGGTTATAGGGGGTGTCAGGAAGTGGGTAAAAGAAGGATGAGAATACTGATGAGAGTGGAGTGGACGGAGAAGGGAGCACAAGAGAGATTATGCAAGTTAGTGAGATAGGAGATGACTACTGACTTTACATTTAAATTTTTGGAGATTGTGGCTGTCAGGGGAAGCAAGTAAACGGGAGATAATTCCACAGGCGGGAAGTGCGAGAAAAGAAGCTGCTGGAGTAGAATTTGCGTTTACATTTTATTGGTTTCACAGTAAAAGGGTGGGACCTAGTTGCTAATCTTGTGGCTCGAGTAAATTCATATATAGGGGGCACCAGTGAGCTAAGTTCATCGGAGAAGAAGCCGTGAAAGTATTTGTGGAAGAGACACAAGGAGACCACATTTCGCCGGTGAGAAAGTGACTGTATCTGAGCCGCCAGGTCGGGATCGATCATATTACATATTCTCCATTGGATTTTGTCAACGATGAACGAGGTGTAGGACCAATATTAGATAAAGCGAAGAGGAAATGAGCTTTTGGATACTAGCAACCGTCGGCGTTCATCTAGGGCAACCCAATAGGGCCATCTTAGAAATACGAGTTTACGTCCAAAACACCAGGGAAAAACAGCTTACTTTCAAAATCAACTCGATAACGCCGAAATCCAATGCACATAATACGAGAAGTTAGCTAAGTGCATTTTTCGGAAAGGAAGAAAATAATGAAATAATGTTTAAGGAAGAAAAAAAGAAGAAAGATTTGATGTTGTAAATGAAAGATAGAATTAACTTTCATCGAAAAAGAAAGAAAGAAACAAACACATTTATTTGATATTAAGAAAGAAAGAAAAACAGAGAGCAATAAAGTTTCGTGTTGGCAAAAGAAGAAAAAGAAAAGAAGGAAGACAATTATTAGGGACTGAAAAGATTAAAAGGAAAGAAAAAAGAAAGATAGACAGAAAGAAAGAATGAAGAAATTGTGATGAAGAAAGAAACAAGAAGAACAATATTTGAAATTAATACAGAAATTTTCATGTTAAGAATGAAAGAGAAAATAAAAGAAGATAGAAAAAATAGAAAAATATAGATTGAAAAGAGAAAAAAGACGATAATATTTGAGGTTAGAAAGAAAGAAAGAAAGAAAGAAAGAAAGAAAGAAAGAACGAACGTTTATGTTTGGAAAGAAAGAAAAAGAAAAAAGGCAAAAATTTAGAGATTGAAAAGAGTAAAGAAAGAGAATTATTTGAGATTAAGTATGAATGAAAGAAAAATATTTTAAATTAAGAAAGAAAAAAGAAAAAAGAAAGAAAGAAAGAAAGAAAAATATTTTAGGTTAAGAAAGAAAGAAAGAAAGAAAGAAAGAAAGAAAGAAAGAAAGATAAAAGAAAGAAAAATATTTGTGTTTAAGAAAGAGGGAAACAAAGACAGTAAGAAAGAATTTAAGAAAGAAAAAAACGTTTATGTTAGGAAAGAAAGAAAAAGAAAAGATGGCAAAAATTCAGGGAACGAAAAGAAAAAAAAGAAAAATATTTGAGGTTAAGAAAGAAAAAAGAAAGAAAGAAGAATGTTTGAGGTTAAGAAAGAAAGAAAGAAAGAAAGAAAAATATTGAGGTTAAGAAAGAAAGAAAGAAAGAAAGAAAGAAAGAAAGAAAGAAAGTAAGAATGAAAGAAAAGTTCATTTTAGGAGAAAAGGAAAAAATAAGATGAAAAACATTTGAGATAAAGAAAGAAAGACGCTCAAATTTAAAAAAAAAAGAAGGAATTAAGTTTGAATGAAAGAAAAAAAACTAATGAAAAAATATAAGTAATGAACAAATAAAAAAATTAATCCAATATGAAGAACAAAAGTAAAACTGCCGATCGTTTTCCAAATTTGTTTCTTTTTAAAACGCTCATAAATATACACGAGCTTAACTAAAAGTCAAGGTAAATTATGGAAGATGGGAAGGGAAGTAATTTATTGTCTAATAAACAAGTGAGTAAGTGATGATATGATGACAACTGAACAACATCATTTTCTTAGTACTTGTTGTTTATACTTGATGAGGTGAGGTACTATTTACACTGTTCAGATTTTTGTCCTTATCAATATTGCCATGTTTACGACGTTTTCGGCCGTTTTACGTTCCGGCATTCGTTAGGTTCTAGAAATTTCGAAGAAAAGAAGAAGAAAAAGAAGGAGGAGAAGGGGAGTAGAAAACAGAAAGGGGAGGAGGAAGAGAAGAAGAAGGAAATGAAAAAGGAGGGGGAGAAGATAGAAGGAAGAGAAGGAGAAGAAGACAAAAGGGGAGGAGTAAGAAAATAAAAAGGAGGAGGAGGAGGAGAAGAAGAAGACAGAAAAGGGAGGCGGAAGGGAAGAAGAAAAGGACGAAGAAAATGGAGGAGGAGACATAAGAGGAAGAAGAAGAATGGAGGACAAGAGAGAAAGGGAGGAGAAATAGAAAAGAGGAAGAAGAAGAAGAAGAAGAAGGAGGAGGAGGACGAGGACGAGGAGACCACAGACTGGGAGGAGGAAGAAAAGAAGAAGATAAAAAAGGAAGAGGAGACAGTGGGGGGGGGGAGAAGAAGAAGAAGAAGAAGAAGAAGAAGAAGGAGAAGGAAAATAGAAGAAGAAAAAAGAAGAAGACAGAAGGGGTGGGGGTAACAGAATAAGAAGAAGAAGGATGAGGTGGAGAAAACAGAAGAAGAGGTAGAAAAGAAGAAGAAAAAGAAGAGATAAAGAAGAAGAAAGAGAAAAGTTGGAGGAGGAGGAGGAGGAGGAGGAGGAGGAAAAGAAAAGGTACAATACGAAGGAGGAAGATGAGAAGAAGAAGAAGAAGAAGAAGAAGAAGAAGAAGTAAATACAGGTTACCAAACTTCCCCAGTACGTGGTGCAGTGGATATCGGCTCGGAAAGAGAAATCGGTGAGGCGAGTTCGAATTCCACTTACGCGCTAATACCCTAGGGAAAGGTATTAATCCATCCCTTCCCTCCAGTTATGGGTTAAATAACAGGACAGATTGGGTTCTGTAGCCTTGTCTGGCAACCAGTCTACCAGAGCAGGTATTGGTAACCGGTTGTGGGATAATTAAAAATGCCTGAGATCTATAAAAGGTAGGACTTGGAACCCTGCCCTTAAACAAATCCGAATGAATCTCCATTCGCTTGGGAGGAAGCCGGCTCAATCCGACTAGGGTGAATGCAGCTTGCTTGCTTGCAACCAGTTATGATCGGCATGTCTTTTTGACTGGAGTGAATCTACTTGAAGCTGTCTTAATTATCTACTGATAATTGTTTCCTTAAGTTGGAGGAGGATGAAAAAAGGTACAATACGAAGAAAGAAGATGAGAAGAACAATGCAAAGAATAATAATAATAATAATAATAATAATAATAAGAAGAAGAAGAAGAAGAAGAAGAATCTCCAGGTTACCAAACTTCCCCAGTACGTGGTTCACATCTTGCCGTGTTTGAAACGCAAAAATGTGGCCGAAGGAGTCAAAAGACAAAACATAAACAAAAGACTTTGACAAAATAATCAATTAGCTTGAGATGAGAAAATCAAGAGATTCATTTGTAAATATTTCAAGTTGTTTGGTGCGAGGTTAGGGTGTCTGGATAAAGTTTTATTGCCTGACAGACATAGCCCTCGGGTCGTAGCTTGGAGACCCTTCGTCTAAACGAAGAGGCAATAAATCACTTGTCAAGAAGATAGAGACAGATAGAGAAAGATAGACAGGCAGCTAGACAGAGAGAGATGTAGAAATTGAAGTTTTCTATCTTTGCTTTATTATCGTACAGTTTCAAATCAAACCGACTAAAATCTTGCCAAAATACCGGATATCAAGCAAGACTCCAAAAGTTTTGTCAACAGAAGCAATTCTTACTTTCAGAGAATGCCAAAAGTAATGGTTAACGGTTCGAACAGAAAACGGAAAATGCGACACACAGATCCGAAGGCGAATTGGCATGGCGAAGGACGCGTTCCAGAAGTTGAATAGAGTATTAAGACACAGGATAATTTCACTAGAAACAAAGAAGAGAGTACTGGGTTGCAATGTGATGTCAGTTCTTCAATATGGCAGTAAATGCTAGACAATATCATCAAAGATGAAGGGAAAAAACTTGATGCAATTGAAATGTGGTTCTACAGAATGCTGAGGAATGGACCGAGTGTACCGAGGTGGAAACTTGATTACTAGGGGGAAGAATTATTTAAACAAGGATTAACCTTGTATAAAGGTCGAGTCTTGATTTGAACTATTTATCTATAAAACCCTTGGATATGTCTAGCCTTGAAATTTAGATACAAAATAGTGCTTAATTTAGATAAGTTATAAATCGATTCTTCAATATGGCAGTGAATGCTGGACAATATCATCAAAGATGAAGGAAAAACTTGAAGCAATTGAAATGTGGTTCTACAGAAGGATGCTGCGGATATCATGGATTAAGCATGTGAGCAATAATGAGATTTTGGAAATATGGAAATGAAAAGGAAATTAATACTGATCATCAGGAAGAGACAACTAAAGTTTCTGAGACATGCAATGAGGCAGGAGGGCTTGGAGAGACTGGTACTAACAGGCCAGATAGAGGGGAAAAGAGACAGGGGAAAGCAGCGGATAACATATTTGAAGGGTCTGATCAGGGAGATGACAAAATGAGGGTTGTGTGGTGTAACAGGAGAAAGCGTGCTAAGAGCCACCAGGGATAAGGAGACATGGAAACTATGGTCCCCTAGGTCCTGAAAGAACAGGGCACATAGAAGAAGAATAATCGGGGTTTTCTTCTTCTTCTTCCTCCTCCCCTTCTTGTGTCCCCTCAGGACGTAGGTCATCAAGGCCTTTTACATCTTCCTACTAATTGCGCTTTTAGTACCCCTCCATTTGTCATCCCACTAAATTCCACATCTAGCAAGCTCTCAAGTCCAAATATGGCATGCATTGATCTTCATTGTATCTCTTGCCACCAGCCGTCTAGTGAGTATCAGGTTCTCCCAGCCCTCCTTCCGCATTCAGTCAGTTAAGTGCCATACGTGATACACGCTTAGGCGATCATGTCTCGAAAGAGACATGACTGACTGGGCAGAAGATTTTCTATCCTGCTATTTAAACTATAGCTGAAGGGAGGAGAGACGGATTATATTAATAATTAGTAATTAGTGGGGGATCAGTTTATTACTTCATAACAATAGAAAACCGATCCCCCACTTTATGCCCATTAAAAGCTTTACTTATGTTTCCAACTATTAAGTGTCATACGTGATACACGCTTAGGCGATCATGTCTCAAAAGAGACATGACTGACTGGGCAGAAGATTATCCCGCAGTCGGTTGCCATTGCTTTCTGCGGTAGACTGGTTGCCGACCAAGGCTATAGAACCCAGTCTGTCCTGCTATTTAACCCATAACTGGAAGGAAGAGACGGATTAATACCTTGCCCAATGGTATTTGCGCGTAAATGAATACCATGGATTCAACTGGAATTCGAACTCGGCTCCCCGGTTTCTCGTTCCTAGAACATCAGCTCCCTTTTTGTGTCCATCCTCTCCAAAACCTCATCATAGCTCATGGTATCCTCAGCGTCCTCTCGTAGAACCACATTTCAGTTGCTTCAAATCTTTCCTTCAACATCGATGAGATCTTCCAGCATTCGCTGCCATATTGAAAAACAGTCATCAAATCACAATCCAGTACTCTTTTCTTTGTTTCCAGCGAAATTTTCCTGTCTCTTAATACTCTACTCTTCTTTATTTTATTTTATATATATATAGATATATAAAATCTAATTCATTCGTTCGGAACGACTCTTCCCCCACCGTTAGTGATTTGCAAAAAACCAATGTAGTATATAAATTCAGATGCCCATTTAGAGAATGTATCTCTAACAACCTCAATAATATCTACATTGGCCACACTACAAATTCGCTCTCACGGCGTCTGACGTTGCACTTAAATGAAAATTCAAATATATTCCGTCATTTAAAACAACACGGTTATCAACGCACACTTCTGAGAAAAACGCTCGTTGATAACACGTACAACGTTGATAACACGTCCACGTTTCTTAAACAAGAAAATAATAAACAGAAACTAAAAATCCTCGAAGCAATCTACATTAAACAATTTAAACCTGGTTTGAATACAATCAATTTTGATATTTCCAATAACGTACTCAAATGCCTGTAATCAGATCAGGGACCACAACGCCACTATTTTGTCACTGTCTTCGGCCATCCGCCACGGTAGGCATGGACTTATATTTTCAATTTAATTCTCTTTATTGTTAATAACTTAAATGTTCTATGTTTACTGTGTGTTAATATTTACTCTTTGATAATGGCTTATGTGAGCCGAAAGCTTAGACCCGATAAAAAAATCAACAATTACTGTGATTTTTTGTTGTCTTTCAACGATATCACCATCAAGTATATCAGACGGTATGAACGGATCCTACACAAAATTAATAAACAAAACTTGTCTATATTATTCAATGAAACCTGCATTAATATATATATATATATATATATATATATATATATATATATATATATATATATATATATTGGTTTATTTTCTCTTCAAAAAGACACCCCGTTTTGGCAGTATGTAGGAATACCAGTACAACCAAGCATACCCGATCTATAACATCGAATAGCCCAAGTGAAGTCTTGATTAATTACCTTTTCTGGGGGAACTTATATAATGCACGTCCTAAAGCTAGTAGCATTTTTTTCTGGGTGCCAGCCGAATACTGATCATATTCGGTTGGGTCGCCTATCGAAGAAGTCTGTTTTTTATTGAGACCCGAAACTTCTAATAACATGGGAGCAACAACACTGACGACCCACCTGGATTCGGCACTTTAAGGTGTATTTTAATAAAAAAAATGCTCAGCTTCTGGAATGCGTCCTTGTTAATGCCAATAGGCCTTCGGGTTTCCGTCCTCTTTCCGAACACTTCCCAGGTGTTTAAATTTCTACACCTACTCCATTTTAGTATTTCCATATTGTAATTGGTATTTTGGGTTCCTCTTTTTACTGATTGTCATGTATTCAGTTTTCTTGTCATTTATATGTAGTCCTTGTTTTCCACCTTCTTTAACTACTTTCTGTTGGAGGTCTTGTAATTTTTTATGTATCTGCTGTCAGTACTGTATCATCTGCGTAGCTTATATTGTTCAGATTACGGCCACAAATGACAAATCTTAGCAGGAGCTCTCAGAAGTATTTTGCTCAATAGATCTGATCAGAAGACAGCCTTGTCTTAAACTCCATCTTTGTGTATTTGCTAACCTCGTTTCCTGTCCGCACGCAGAGAATTTACTACCAGTACAGGTTCTTGATTACTCTAAGTTTATTCCCGAATATGGCAAGGTTGCCGATCATCTCTGTTAGGTCCCTTTAAAAGAGACAAAAAAAAACGAATCAATATATATTGACGGAACAGCTACTACTATTTGCCGCTCCTTAGGCAACATGATGTGGGGTAATGGTTAAAAAGGTCTCGTTAGAATCATTACAATTGATTAGTGACTTCGGACTTCACTGTGTGCGCAGTATTTTCAGTCTTAGCCTACATTTAAGCTGTGCTTAGAAAATCACCTCTTTAGCCATCGGTATAAGAACAAAATATATATTCTTTTCATTCAAAGTACACAGAAAACATTATTCTTTTTAATCATTTCACCCCAAGCAAGGCATTTCACTGCCACTATTGCGCAGGGGGTTACATAAGGGAAGGTGGTGAGAAAGAGTTGTTAGTTATAGGAAATGTCAGAAGGAGAGTGATAGACGGGTAAGTTTGTCGATGGAAAGAGTATTTGAGAAAATGGATGCGTGTTAGTGTGTTAGAAAGTATCTATTGACCTTACATTTAAACTCCTGGAGATTGTAGCTGTCGAGGAAGCAAGTATGTGGAAGGGAATTCCACAGGCGGGAAGTGCGAGAAAAGAAGCTATTGAAGTAGAAATTGCGGTTACATTTTATCGGTTTCACTGTAAAAGGGTGGGACCTAGTTTTTAATCTAGTATCTCGTGCAATTTCGTATCTAGGAGGCACCAGTGATCTAAGTTCATCGGAGCAGAAGCCGTGAAAGTATTTATAGAAGAGACACAGGGAAGCCACGTCGCGCCGGTGAGAGAGAGACTGCAGCCGGTCTGCCAAGTCGCTATCGATCACATTACAGACTCTCCGTTGTAATAATGAACTCATAAAACGACTTATGTCACGATAAGTAACTGTGAAGAAAGGTGATTAGCAATCCAGCACTGTTTTCTTTGTTTCAAACGAGATTTTCCTGTCTCTCAGTACTCTGGTTAGTTTCTGAAAGGCATTTATAGCCATGCCAATGCGTCTTTAGATCTCTATGTCGCACTTTCTATCCTCTGTCAAAATAGTTCCCAGGTATTTGAATTTATTTGCATGTTTTGTTTTAGTTTTTCCGACTTGCAGTTTTCGCCCAATAAAATAGTAGAGAGTGACTCAATGTAAATGTTTATTTAAAATGCTTGTGGTATAAGTAATGTCTCGCGCTGCTTTTCTCTGTCTCTCCTTCTATTTATCCGACCTGTGAGTATTAAGTTCTCTAGACCCTCCTTCCTCATTATATGTCCCAGGAACCTCATTTGTCTCTTCCTGATATTTATTATCAGTTTTCTTCTCGTTTGCATCATTTCCAACACCTCATCGTTGCAAAAGTGCTCTGTCCATGGTATCCTCAGCATCCTTCTGTTTAATCACCATACGTGAGAGAGTCTTGGGCGATCATGTCTCGAAAGATACATAATTGACTGGACAGAAGATTTTCACGCAGTAGGTTGCTATTACGTTCTGCTGTAGAGTGGATACCAAACAAGGCTATAGAATCTAATCTGTCCTCCCACTTAACCCATAGTTGGGGAGAAGAAAGGGATTATATTATATTAGTAGAAATTAGTGGGAGATAAGTTTATTAATTCATAATAGAAAGCCGGTCGCTCACTTTATGCCCAGTTTGAAGCTTTGGTGTCCCCAGCATCCTTCTGTAGAACTACATATCTGCAGCCCCAAGCCTCTCCTTCATCTTTGATGAGATCGTCCGGCATTCACTTCTATACAGAAGGACAGATATTATATATCAATCCAGCAGTCTTTTTCTTTGTTTCTAATGAGATTTTCCCGTCTTTCAGGAATTTGGTTAGCTTCTCATTTTGTAATGTTTTCACTCGAAATAAAACGGGACTGCCATTAGTGTGCAGATGGTTACAGCGAGTGGAAGGGAGGAAACGGTAGTGATGAAGAAAAAGTTGGAAAAAGACAGAAAAAAAGAAACAGTGAGAGATAAAGGAGGAGAAAGAAAAAAACAAGGAATAATTAAAAAAATAGAAAAGAAATATGGAGGAAGAAAGGCAAAAGGTGATGAGAAAACGTGGAAGAGAAATAGAGAAGGAGAGAGATTGAAAAGAATACGAGAAAGAAAGAGAGATAGAGATGGAGAAAGTAAAAATACTGAACTTGGATGGAACTGGAACTCGGTTTTCCGATTTTTAATTCCCAACCAAATGCATGGTCATCAATGAAAAGAGCAGCCCAAAATGCCAAATACAGGTGGAGGATACTAAAATCAAGCAGTTACAAAAATTTAAATACCTGGGAAGTGTTCTAACAGAAGACGGAAATTGCGACACAGAGATCCTAAGGCGAATTGGCATGGTAAAGGACCCGTTCCAGAATCTGAGTAAAGTATTAAGAGACAGGAAACTTTTCCTAGAAACAAAGAAAAGAAAACTGGATTGCTATGTGTTGTCAGTTTTTCAATATGGCAGTGAATGCTGGGCAATATCATCAAAGATGGAGGAAACACTTGAAGTAATTGAAATGTGGTTCTACAGAAGGATGCTGCGGATATCATGAATAGAGCATGTGGGCAATGATGAGGTTTTGGAAATGATGGGAACGAAAAGCAAATTAATACTGAGCATCAGGAAGAGAGAAGTAAAGTTCCTGGGACATGCAATGAGGAAGGAGAGCTTGGAGAACCTGATACTAACAGGCCAAATACAGGGAAAAAGAGACTGCAACGGATAACATATTTGAAAGACCTAATCAGGTAGATGATGGAACGAGGGTTGCATGATGTAACAGAAGACATGCTAAGAGTCACCAGCAATTAGGAGACGTAGAAAGCCATGATCACCTACGTCCTGAAGGGACATGGCACATAGAAGAAGAATGAGATTTTCCTGTCTTTCAGGAATTTGGTTAGCTTTTTATTTTGTAATCCTTTCACTCGAAATAAGGCGGGACTGCCATTAGTGCGCAGATGGTTACAGCGAGTAGAAGTGGGGGGGGGGGGAGGAAGTGATGAAGAAAAAGTTGGAAAAAGACAGAAAAAAGAAACAGTGAGGGATAAAGGAGGAGAAATAAAAAAAGAAGGAAATATTAAAGAAAAAATAGAAAGGAAATACAGGAAGAAAGGCAAAACGTGATGAAAAAATGAGAAAGAAAAAGAGAAAAAGAGAAAGACCGAAAAGAATACGAGAAAGAAGAAGAGAAGGAAAGAGAGATAGAGACGGAGTAAAACAAAAAGTGATAGACAAGAAAAGAAAGAGAAGAAGAAAAAAGAGGGAGAAGGATCGAACGGGATAAGAATCATTGGCAAAAAGTTGAAGAGAGACAGAGAAAAAGACAAGGTGACAGAAGCGAAAAAAAAGAAAGCAAAATAGATAAGGAGGAAGAAAGGCAAAAACGTATTGGAAAAGAAAAAGGGGAAGATAGAAAAGAAGAAAGACAAAAGACGATTGAAAGGAATACGAGAAAGAAAGAAAGAACTAATAAGATTTTCCTGTCTCTTATTATTCTGGTTGGCTTTACTGCTTTCCTAATTCTCATCTATAGTGAACAAAGACAACATTACAACTGTTGTTTATGCCATTTTCTCAGTGTTTAAGTTATGGTGATACCGAGCAAAAGCGATGGACCGGATGTCTGCGTTTTCATGACCAAAAGTCGTCGCTGCGCCGCCGGCTAGCGTAGATGTTCCGGTTGAAAACTAAAAATTAATTAAATATTAAATTTCCAGTTCGCGAGCCTACCCGAATTTTATTTATAAGCCAATGCGAAGCCCAGAACCAAATACAAGTGTGAAATCCAAAATGAGCTGCTGTGATCCAACAAGAAGATATAAAAATCGGATACAAAAAGCATCGACAGACCGACTCGAGGAGAAGAGAGTAATGAGTATCTCCCTTGACCAAGTCAAAAAATAACAGCACTAAAATGAAGACTGGATTTGAACCTCTAAATCCTGAAGATGTACTCTACCATCTTCGGTCATTTTAGACTATTCTAAATTTCTAAAAATTGCCGTCTTATGAGTATATATTTATTTTTATTTTGCTGTGTACAGATTAAACTTTGGCTATATTTTCATCAGCAAATTCTCGTATTTTTAGCAACGTTTCTGAAGGAGTGATGAAGGTTTTAGCTTTTGTAATTATTCCCAAGATTTTATCAAAAGAAAGAATGGAGAAATTTGTTTACCCTATACATAGAAAAATCAACCCTTTTCCGAAAAATATTAATTTTAAAACCATAGAACAGCAAAGAGATAAAAAAAAAATATATTTCAATTGGCCGAAAAAATTTTGCAAGGCAATTTTTGGGTGACATTTCGAGTTTTCTCTGCTAATTTGATTTCGACCTATACACGAGTCTTATCCTAAAGTAAAAAGAAATATACATAAACTCAATCGTCGACTAATACACAAGGCATATGATGAATTAATCATTTTTTTATTACCAAGATATGAATCGACTTATCTTTTTCTTCTATGTGCCTTGTCCTTTCAGGACGTAGGCAATCATGGCTTTCCAACTCACCCTATCCCTGGTGGCAATTAACACGCTTTCTCCTGTTACACTACCTAAACCCCGCTCTGCCATCCACTAGCTCAAGCCCATAAATCTAGAATATAAATGTATAGAAACTAGCATGGCCACAAAAAGAGGAATCATTTTATATATTGATTATAATATAGAATTGATCTCCCACTTTATATCCACATTATAATTTCTTAAAAACAGTTGGCATATATCTTCTTCTATGTGCCCTGTCCTTTCAGGACGTAGGTGATCATGGCTTTCCACGTCTCCCTATTAACACGCTTTCTCCTGTTACACTACCTAAACCCCGCTCTGCCATCCACTAGCTCAAGCCCATAAATCTAGAATATAAATGTTTAGAAACTAGCATGATTACAAAATGATGGATAAATTTACATATTGATTATAATATAGAATTAATCCCCCATTTTATATCCACATTATAATTTCTTATAAATAGTTGGCATATATATGTTTCTTCTATGTGCCTTGTCCTTTCGTAGGCGATCGTGGCTTTCCACGTCTCCCTATCCCTGGTGGCTCTGAGCACGCCTTCTCCTGTTACACCACCCAAATCCCGTTTTGCCATCCACTAGCTCAAGCCCATAAATCTAGAACATAAATGTATAGAAACTATCATGGCCACAAAATGAGGGATCCGTTTATATATTGATTATAATATAGAATTGATCCCCCATTTTATATCTACATTATAGTTTCTTATAAACAGTTGGCATATATCTTCTTCTATGTGCCTGTCCTTTCAGGACGTAGGCGATCGTGGCTTTCCACGTCTTCCTATCCCTGGTGGCTCTTAGCAGACTTTATCCTGTTACACCACCCAAACCCTCCTTCCGTTATCCACCTGCTCAGGCCCTTCAAATATGTTATCCACTGCTTTCCCCAGTCTCCTTTTCTCTCTATATGGCCTGTTAGTATCAGGTTCTCCAAGCCCTCCTTCCTCATTACATGTCCCAGGAAATTTAGCTATCTCTTCCTGATGCTCAGTATTAATTTTCTTTTCGTTTCCATCCTTTCCAAAACCTCATCATTACTAACATGCTCGATCCATGATATCCGCAGCATCTTTCTGTAGAACCACATTTCAATTTCTTCAAGTTTTTACTTCATCTTTGATGATATTGTCCAACATTTACTGCCATATTGAAGAATCGATTTATAACTTATCTAAATTAAGCATTGTTTTGTGTCCAAAATTCAAGGCTAGACATATACAAGTGTTTTATAGATAAATAGCTTTTGTTCTTCAAATGAAGACTCGACCTATTTCCAAGATTAATTCTTGATTAAATAATTCTTCCCCATCGTTATCAAGTTTCGACCCCTACGCAAGTCATATCTGGCACTTAGGATTTTTGCGTGTAAAATTTCTGAATCCAATTATGCTGAAGAGAAGTTCTGGATTAATAACTTTGGCTAAAATTCAAATCGATCCATAGTGAGATCGACTTATGTAAGAGATTATACGATAGATTTCGATGACAACGCTATGCGCTTAATGGTGTGTCAGAGGTCTGTACAAGCAACATCAAATGGCGTTAAAGGCAAACCTTGATTAAATTGGATTAAAACGCTTTGAACCGGTTCCAGTTCTGAGGACAGCAGGACTTGGTAAAAATCTATAAAGCCTGCAATTTTGATGCCTTAAGATATTCTTCTTGATCCTTGGAATGACCCTTGAGGTATCTCCTTCCTATGAAATGAAAGGAAGAGCAATTAGAAGCCTATTTCAATTCGTCGAAGATATTTGGCAAGAAAACCAGACGATTCACTTATTAGCAAAAGGACAAAATTAGTTTCCAGGTTATCGTCCGTTTTAAAAAGCACCCAAAGGTGTAACCTAGGGATTAGGGGTGGCAAAATTAGATACAGTAATTTTAAACTATTCTGAGAGCTGTGCTAGGATTCGTCATTAGTGGCCACAATCTAAACAATATAAGATGATACAGTGTTGATAGTCAGTTAATTGCCAGACGTAATACACGCTTGGCCGATCATGTCTCGAAAGAGATATGACTGACTGGGCAGAAGATTATCCCGCAGTAGCTTCCCATTGCTTTCTGCGGTAGACTGGTTGCCGACCAAGGCTATAGAACCCAATCTGTCCTGCTATTAAACCCATAACTGGAAGGAATAGATGGATTAATACCTTTCCCAAGGGTATTTGCGCATAAGTGAATGCAAGGAATTCAACTGGAATTCGAACTCTGCTCTCCGATTTCTCGTTCCGAGTCGATATCCACTGCCCCACAAAGACCTCCTACAGGAAGTAGTTAAAGAAACTAGAAAACATATAAACTACAAGGAAACTGAAGGTAATCAGTAAAAAGAGGAGCCCAAAATGCCAACTACAAGTTGGTGATTATAAAATCAAACAGATGCATTAATTTAAATTCCTGGGAAGAGTTCTAAGAGAGGATGGAAAGTTTGACACCTAGACCCGAAGGCGTATTGGCATGGCCAATGATGCATTTCAGAAGCTAAGTATTGTATTAAGATACAGGAAAATTTTGCTGGAAGCAAAAAAGAGAGTATCGATATGTGATGTCTGACTTTCAGTATGGCAGCCTATGCTTGACAATCTCATCAGTGACAAAGAAAGATCTGTAGCAACCTAAATGTTAAAACCGAAAAAAAACATCCGTTTAGTACCAGTTATATCACTGGATTTCCTTAACCTTTCCGGCGAGGCAACCCCCACCTCCAAAAAAAAAAAAAAAGACAAGTTCTACTAGGATTTATTTTCGGTGTCATCCTTCTGGTGCATGCAAAAAAAAAAGTGGGGGGGGGGGGGGGACCGGGGCAACCGGTGAAAGAATGCGATAAGAACAGAATAACCCACATTTGTAAAGAAGATAGAATTTATGTTTGTCAGCAATTGAAACGGCCCGAAACGCGACCTTCGAATAGATGCCAAAATCAGACAAATAAAGAATTTGTTAAAGCCGGAAATTTTTTCAGCAGGGAACAACATATGTGACACCGAGTTCCGAAAACGCCAAAGAACAGAAAAAAAATGTTTTCAAAATCTAAACAAAGTATGAACAAACATGAAAATTTATTTTATAACAAAAACTACCCAACAACTATTGGCTACTCCAGTTTAAAAAAATATATATATATATTTCATATGTGAAAAGTGTATGTATATAATTATAAATATCAATATATATATATATATATATATATATATGCAATTTGTTATATATATTATATTGTTTACATATTATATATGCGTGGTACTTACTTAAAAGCGCTCAATATCAGTGATAGAGCAGACATATTCATAGAGATAGGTGTGAGTTTGTAACCCTGGGTTTCACGCTTTTGCGATCGTCAAACAAACGTCTGATTGTCTGACGATCGCAAAAGCGTGAAACCCAGGGTTACAAACTCACACCTATCTATATGAATATATTTCATACAATTTTTAGTATTTATTGCAAAGTGAATAATTATAAATAAAAATAGAATGGTTCTTTTGTAAATAGTGTACGACAACATGTGCATCAAAAGAATTTATAAATATTTAATAATTACCTATATTTTTAATAATATTTAATAATTACCTATATTGCAGTCTCATTAAAATAATTTCCTTTTGCCTTCATAACGGCTGCACACATTCTGGGCATTCTTTCCACAAATCTTTTAAAAAGACATCATTTCTATTTTCATTTAGAATTGGCCACTTTTTTTTTTAATCATCTCACCCCAAGCAAGGCATTCCACTGCCACTATTGCGCATAGGGCTACATAGGGGAAGGTAAAGAGAGAGAGTGGTTAGATATCGGAAATGTCAAAAGGAGTGTGATAGATGGGTAAGGATACGGAGGCTGGGTAGATGGGAAGAGTGTTTGAAAGAATGGAGGCGAGTTAGTGTGTTAGGAGGTGTCTATTGACCTTACATTTAAACTACTGGAGATTGTAGCTGTCGGGGAAGCAATTATGTGCAAGGGAATTCCACAGTCGGGAAACGCGAGAAAGGAAACTGTTGGAGTAGAAATTGCAGTTGCATTTTATTGGATTCACTTTAAAAGGGTGGGATCTAGTTGCTAATCTAGAAAGATATAGCCGATGAAGAAAGAATGTTGGATAATTTAACACTCAAAAGACATTGAAATTAAGTGAAAACAGCAAGTAACCAACTTAATGGATAGTAGAATGTGGAATAATAGCAAAAGATTAAAATTTATTTTTTAGCAATAAAAGTGGAAAGTGTGGAGAGTCATAACCGCTTACATGGTTTTAACCCCACGTATTAATCTTCTTCTTCTTCTTCTATGTGCCATGTCCCTTCAGGACGTAGGCGATCATGGATCTCCACGTCTCCCTATCCCTTGTGGCTCTTAGTATGTTTGTTCCTGTTGCTCCTGGCAACCCCCGTTCCGTCATCCACCTGATCAGACCCTGCAAATATGTTATCCGCTGCCTTCCTCTGTCTCTCCTTCCTTCTATCTGCCCAGTCAGTATCAGGTTCTCCAGGCTCTCCTTCCTCATTGCATGTCCCAGGAACTTCAGTTGTCTCTTCCTGATGCTCAGCATCAATTTCCTTTTTGTTGCCATTCCTTCTAATACTTCGTCGTTGCTTGTATGCTCAGTCCACGATATCCGTAGCATCCTTCTGTAGAACCACATTTCGGCCGCTTCCAGTTTTGTCCTCATTTTCGATGATATTGTCCAGCATTCACATTGAAGAACTGACACCACGTAGCAGTCTAGCACTCTTTTCTTCGTTTCTATTGAGATTTTCCTGTGTGTTAGTATTTTGCTCATCTTCTGGAACGCATCCTTTGCCATGCCAATTCGCCTTCGGATCTCCGTGTCGCACTTTCCATCTCCTGTTACAACACGTATTAATCTTACTTGTTAAATAAGATAACTATTTTGAAATTACTTAATCTAAAACGCAAAGGACGGACGAGTTATTCTCCAATCATTAAGAACTGAGTCATAATGCGTTTTCATAGAAAACCATTTGCAATGTGTTTTTATATAACAATCATTTGCAATGCACTTTTAGGGTAAATAGAGTGTAAAGCATTTTTATAGAATGATATCTGCAATCTTTATCATCGTGACATCATTTGTGATACAATTTATTAGTATTTATAGCTAATCATTTCTAACGCATTTTAAATAAATTATTTGCGATGTATTTTTTATAGTAAATCATTTACAATGCATTTTTATAGGAAATCATTTTAAATGCATTTTTATAGGAAATCATTTTCAATGCATTTTTATAGCAAATCATTTTCAATGCATTTTTATAGGAAATCATTTTCAATGCATTTTTATAGCAAATCATTTTCAATGCATTTTTATAGGAAATCATTTTCAATGCATTTTTATAGCAAATCATTTTCAATGCATTTTTATAGCAAATCATTTACAATGCGTTTTTATAGGAAATCATTAACAATGCATTTTTATAGCAAATCATTTACAATGCATTTTTATAGTAAATCATTTTCAATGCATTTTTATAGGAAATCATTTTCAATGCATTTTTATAGGAAATCATTAACAATGCATTTTTATAGCAAATCATTTATAATGCATTTTTATAGTAAATCATTTTCAATGCATTTTTATAGTAAATCATTTACAATACGTTTTTAAAGTAAATCATTTTAAATGCATTTTTATAGTAAATCATTCGCAATGCATTTTTATAGTAAATCATTTACAATGCATTTTTATAGTAAATCATTTACAATGCGTTTTTATAGTAAATTATTTGCGATGTATTTTTATAGTAAATCATTTTAAATGTATTTTTATAGTAAATCACATATAATGCATTTTTATAGTAAACCATTTTCAATGCATTTTTATAGTAAATAATTTACAATGCATTTTCTAGTAAATCCTTTGCAATGCATTTTTAGTGTATTATTTATTATGCATTCTTATAAGAAATCATTTACTATACATTTTTATAGTAAATCATTTACATCGCATTTTATAGTAAATCATTTACATCGCATTTTATAGTAAATTATTTACGATGCATTTTTATAGTAAATCATTTACAATGCATTTTTATAGTAAATCATTTACAATGCATTTTTATAGTAAATCATTTACAATGCATTTTTATAGTAAATCATTTACAATCTTTTGTTTTAATAAATTATGTGCAATGCACTTCTATTGTAAATCACCTGTAATTTATTCTCATAGTAAATCGTTTGTTATAATAAATTATTTGGTATCCATTTTAGTAGATATAATATTTTCATTGTATTTGATCGTAAATCAATTGCAATACATTTTTATATTAAATTATTTACAATAGAACTTTATCCTCGAACATTTATAATGCATTACATGCCATTCAATTTGAACTGATAGTTACATTTTGACTGTTATATTCACAACGTTTTCGACATCAACTGAATTTTATCCTTTGTTTTTATCTTTGACCTGAAAAGACCTTTTATCTTCTAGTAGTTTCATTTATTTATTCTTTTTATGGATGCCATATGTTTTCCGGTTCTTCCAAGCTTTGAAAACGTTAATCACCAAGAGCAATAATCCTCACCAATAAGAATCTACAAGACTCGACTCTGCCATTTTCTTGAAATTTTCCGTTAACTGCAAAGCGTCAGAATTCACTATTCCTGTACAATACTATACTGGCGTTCATATTCCTTTTTATCTGACAACGAGAGGTGTTTAATATTCGCCAAGTATCCTAAGCCTATAATACGAAGAGTCCCCAATGGCGAAATCTCCATGAACGAGAAACGAAGGGGAAAAATGACGATTCTCGCCGTTAACATGATGTTGCCTTCTACTCAAAGGTTTTGAAGAGTGGAGGTTATTTATACCTCTAGAAAGCTAAGGATTTTGTAGAATGGAAAAGTAATGAGTAAGGTGATACACTAGTGAAAAAAAAAAAAAATTGCTTCGATTTTTTTCCTTTTTTTGTTGTTTTTTCGTTGTTGTTTTTTTTTTTTTTGTTTTGGTCTTCCTTGTCAAAAGGTTACGTTCCTAATTTTAGTCTACGGAAGCCTCAAAAAGAAATAATTAACTAAAAAAGAAAAAAAAGTAATAATATGTAGCGTTTTCTTTATCTAGCAGAAAATATATCCCGCAAACTTTTTTGTTACTTTTTTATCGCGGAAATTAAAACCCTAAATGTGGAGTTGAATGGGGTCGTAAGGTAATGAAATTAACTTGGAAGTTAAATTCCCGCTGGTTAACCTCTTTTCCCAGTAAAGCAGCCAACATTTGAAACCGAAAATTCAACTAAAAGAATAATATATAACACCGAGAGTTTAAAAAATAAATTGAAATGCTTTCATTAGCTAAGATCAAATTGCACTCAGAATTTGCACCCAAGCACCTCGAATTTAGCTTCTATTAGGCGAGAAAAAAATTTATTATTAGTTTCTTTTCGGGCTTCCGTACTTTAGAATAATGGACGTTGGCTTTTATAATCAACAGACAGATTGAATCTTGTTGAAAGTACTAGCTTTCGTTCGTTCATCAAAGTTAAGTAACTTCACGACGGTTCAGTACTTGGATGGGGGACGATATGCGAACATCTGCTATTGAATTTAAGCAATGGAGAGTTTAATCCCCAACAAAGAATTCTAAAATGTGGAGAGGCTGAAAAAGATTGGGTTACATACAGTAACATAATGTTGTTTTGGATCACATCTTCATTTGCTCGCAGAGGAACGTCTTTGGTCGACGGCAAGGTGACAACGTCTCTAAAAATGAGACACTGCTCACTTAAGAATACGTTGGGATATCTCGCTGTGCGCAGGGTGTTACAGCGAGAGAAAAACCCGCATACTGAGGTTTTAAAGAAAAGATTAAAAGTTGAAGAGAATTCAAGAAGACAAAAGATGGTGATGGTTGTTGCATTTAAATTTTTGGAGATTTTAGTTATCAGGGAGGCAAGTAAACGGAAGGGTGTTCCACAGATGATATATATATATATATATATATATATATATCCCTCCTGTCACGCGCATAGAGAGAGAGGGAGAGAGAGAGACAATAGCGAGTCGACGTCAGC
>JBBBDQ010000606.1:1810000-1887500 GCA_037127315.1 Ascarosepion bandense | reverse complement strand
CTCTCTGCTTCCGAGCAGAGAGTACAAACCCAGTCGTGGTTCCGCCGAGGGGTAGAGCCACGACTCGGTAAAAATAGACAGAGATTTTTTGGCCCGGCTATATGGCCGTGAATACCCACTATAAAATGACCATGTGTCACATCCTGCCTTGCGTGGGAAGGCTAGTAAATACAAACGTCTTCGGCACTCGCCTGACGACGCTATGACATTGTCAGCTCTCTGTCTTCGGGTAGGGGCGCTCGCTGCTTCCGAGCAGAGAGCACAAACCCAGTCGTAGTTCTGCCGAAGGGTAGAACCACGACTCGGTAAAAATAGACAGAGATTTTTTGGCCCGGCTATATGGCCGGGAATACCCACTATAAAATGACGATGTGTCACATCCGGCCTTGCGTGGGAAGGCTAGTAAATACAAAAACGTCTTATGCGAAGGCATTCTCTATTTGATAGTGTATTCCGCTCCTACTCGTTGATTGCTTATCTGTATCTTACAGTAGTACAATAAATCCGTTATATCGTATTCCTGTGTCGAGTGCCATTCTTCCACTGATCTTTACACCGATATTCCTTTCCGGGATATATCAGTAACAAAATTAGTCACGGCTTTATTTAACATTTAGAATTATAATTAACCTTTAACTTACTAGAAAATTTTATTCATCCAAAATGTCTACCGCGTGGTTAATGGTGAAGCCAAATACGAAATATACATAATTTAGCAAAATTTATCGTGGATATCAGTCAGTTAAGTGCCATACGTGATACACGCTTGGGCGATCATGTCTCGAAAGAGACATGACTGACTGTGCAGAAGATTATCCCACAGTAGGTTGCCATTGCTTTCTGCGGTAGACTGGTTGCCAGTGAAGACTATAGAAACCCGATCCTCTTATTTAACTCATAACTGGAGGAGGAAGAGATGTATTATACAGTTAAGTAGTAATTAGTTGGGGGTTTTTATTACTTCATAACTATAGAAATCCGTTCACCCATCTGTTAGTCAGTTAAGTGCCATACGTGATACACGCTTGGGCGATCACGTCTCGAAAGATCTCGAAAGTTGCCATTACTTTCTGCGGTAGACTGGTTGCCGACCAAGGCTATAGAACCCAATCTGTCCTGTTATTTAACCCATAACTGGAAGGAAAACTAAACCCCCTCTTATTACTAATCCGACTCTTCTCTCTTCAGCTATAGTTGAAAGAGCAGAATAGAAAATTTTGTGCCAAGTCAGTCATGTCTCTTTCGAGACATGATCGCCCGAAACGTGTATCATGTATGGCACTTAACTGTCCGAATGAAGATAATAGTTGGAAAAATGAGTAAAGCTTCTACCGGGCATAAAAGTTGAGGATCGGTTTTCTATTGTCATGAAGTAATAAATTGATCCCCCACTAATTACTAATTATTAATACAATCCGTCTCTTCTCCCTTCAGCTATAGTTTAAATAGCAGGCTTGAAAATCTTCTGCCCAGTCAGTCATGTCTCTTTCGAGACATGATCGCCCAAAGCGTGTATCACGTCTGGCACTTAACTGACTGAATGAAGACAATAGTTGGAAACATAAGTAAAGCTTCTACTGGGTATAAAGTGGGGGATCGGTTTTCAATGTTATGAAGTAATAAACTGATCCCCCACTAATTACTAATTATTAATACAATCCGTCTCTTCTCCCTTCAGTTATAGTTTAAATCGCAGGATGCAAAATCTTCTGCCCAGTCAGTCATGTCTCTTTCGAGACATGATCGCCCAAAGCGTGTATCACGTCTGGCACTTAACTGACTGAATGAAGACAATAGTTGGAAACATAAGTAAAGCTTCTACTGGGTATAAAGTGGGGGATCGGTTTTCTATTGTTATGAAGTAATAAACTGATCCCCCACTAATTACTAATTATTAATACAATCCGTCTCTTCTCCCTTCAGTTATAGTTTAAATAGCAGGATGGAAAATCTTCTGCCCAGTCAGTCATGTCTGTTTCGGGACATGAACGCCCAAAGCGTGTATCACGTCTGGCACTTAACTGAATGAATGAAGATAATAGTTTGAAACATAAGTGAAGCTTCTACCGGGCATAAAGTGGGGTATCTGTTTTCTATTGTTTTGAAGTAATATACTGATCCCCCAATAATTACTAATTTTTAATACAATACGTCTCTTCTCTTCTAAAGCTATAGTTTGAATAGAAGGATGGAAAATCATCTGCCCAGTCAATCATGTCTCTTTCAGGACATGATCGCCCAAAGCGTGTATCACGTATGGCACTTAACTGACTGATATTCTGGAGTAGAGATTTGGGAGACATGTAGCGGCGTGTTTGGTTTATGGATTTTAACATTTTCGTAGAAATAGCCAGAATGTTCTCACCCACAATTTTCTCGAGTTTTATGGATCCTATTTCCACTTTATTAACTGTAATCGGTTTGTTTATTTGTCTCCGGTAGGTTAGTAGTATTTTTTATTTTTTATTTATCTGGATGGTTTAAGATGGAATCTAGTATGACGTTACAAGCAGTCAGTCAGTTAAGTGCCATATGTGATACACGCTTCTGACTGGGCAGAAGATTATCCCGCAGTAGGTTGCCATTGCTTTCTGCAGTAGACTGGTTGCCAGCGAAGACTATAGAAACCCGATCCTCTTATTTAACTCATAACTGGAGGAGGAAGAGATGTATTATACAGTTAAGTAGTAATTAGTGGGGGATCAGTTTATTACTTCATAACAATAGAAAACCGGTCCCCCACTTTATGCCCAGTAGAAGCCTTTAGTCATATTTTCATCTATTATATTCAGTTAGTCAGTTAAGTGCCATACGTGATACACGCTTGGGCGATCATGTCTCGAAAGAGACATGACTGACTGGGCAGAAGATTATCCCGCAGTAGGTTGCCGTTGCTTTCTGCGGTAGACTGGTTGCCGACCAAGGCTATAGAACCCAATCTGTCCTGTTATTTAACCCATAGCTGGAAGGAAGAGACGGATTAATACCTTTCCCAAGGGTATTTGTGCGTAAGTGAATACAATGGATTCAACTGGAATTTGAAGTCGGCTCCCCGGTTTCTCGTCCCGAGCCGATATCCACTGTACCACACCAAGCAGTTCTATTTAAATTTTAAAAAAATATTCGACTTATCGCTCTTCTTAATTATTATATTTTTTGCTTTTTTTTTAAAATTCTGTTTATAGTTTTTAATTCGTTGTTTAAAAGTTGGCTCCTTCTTATTATGAGTTTTCTGCTTTTTGCTTTGAGCGAAGTTTTTCATCTCGAGAAAGTTTCAATGAGTTTGTTGTCATGCAATTCGAAGGTTTTGGATTTGTAATAACCCTGCATTGTCATATGATAATCAAACGTCCATCACCACCGATAAGACCCAAAACTATCGCCAGTCACGATAAACGGGAGGCCCTGACGAGGCAAGAATAAAATTGTCTGGTTTATTACAATGTAATATGTCAAAGAAATCTTTGGTGGAACAAAACCTATATTTATTAGATAAGTATAGTTGGATCAGTTTATTTAGAGTTCCAGATAAGTTATGTACGAGAATAAGAACCTGAGAGACTAAGTTACGAAGTGGACAGTTTGGTTTGTAGTTTTTACCATTTCCATATACATAGCCAGATAAAAGACAAAATGTGACCCAAGGCCTTTTTTAATGTGGGCAATGCAGTTCCACATATTCAAAACATCTTTTTTCATCTTTCTAAGCCTTGCAAGATAAAATTCTGATTATTAGAGAAGTAGATCTTAATTATAAATTTTCAGCATCTTTGCATACAATCTTCTTCAGGTATCATTGAAATTGTTCAAAACAACTCTTGGAATGATAATGACTCTCCATAATTATAGAAGCTTCCACTTTTTTATTCATAACTAAATTCATAAAATTTCTTAAGTTTTTTGTCCTGTTGATTCAATGTTTCTCAATCTTTTTAAACAACAGCACACCTAGAAGCAAATGAAAAAATCAAGGCACACTTAACCAAATTTTTAAATGGTATGCATTTATATGTTATGAAATATGTGGTTTCCGGCTTTCTCTTTTGCAATCTTCTCACTTTGTTTTTTTTTTTAATTGGAGTAGATAGATCTATCTATCGCCCGGTTCACACTCCACCCACGTCTATTGAACAGGTCAAGAGGCTCATCCCTTCTTCCCTGTTTAGGATGTGGTTTCCGGCTTTCTCTTTTCCAATCTTATCACTTTGTTTTTTTGTTTTTTTTTCAATTGGAGTAGATAGATCTATCTATCGCCCGGTTCACACTCCACCCACGTCTATTGAACAGGTCAAGAGGCTCATCCCTTCTTCCCTGTTTAGGATGTGGTTTCCAGCTTTCTCTTTTCCAATCTTATCACTTTGTTTTTTTGTTTTTTTTTTCAATTGGAGTAGATAGATCTATCTATCGCCCGGTTCACACTCCTCCCACGTCTATTGAACAGGTCAAGAGGCTCATCCCTTCTTCCCTGTTTAGGATGTGGTTTCCGGCTTTCTCTTTTCCAATCTTATCACTTTGTTTTTTTTTTCAATTGGAGTAGATAGATCTATCTATCGCCCGGTTCACACTCCACCCACGTCTATTGAACAGGTCAAGAGGCTCATCCCTTCTTCCCTGTTTAGGATGTGGTTTCCGGCTTTCTCTTTTCCAATCTTATCACTTTGTTTGTTTTTTTTCAATTGGAGTAGATAGATCTATCTATCGCCCGGTTCACACTCCACCCACGTCTATTGAACAGGTCAAGAGGCTCATCCCTTCTTCCCTGTTTAGGATGTGGTTCCCGGCTTTCTCTTTTCCAATCTTTTCACTATTACGTAGCCCCCTGCACATCAGTGGCGTTACCGCCTTGCTCGGGGTGATATGTTTAAAACAACAAAAAAAAAAGTTTAAGATTACCAAAATTTAATTCAGTTAAATGCTAATTTTCTTCTTTTATATGCCGTTACCATCCAGGGCATAGGCAATCATGACCCCTCCCCTACCAAACATCTTGTCTCTTATAACTCTTAATAAAATCAGAATTCTACGCCCAAGGGTTCTTTTGACCAATAGTTTAACATTCAGGGCTAACCTAACGCAACGATTAAATATTTTTTTAAAGAAAACGAGGAAGTAGAAAATCACTTACAAATGGAATCTGAAAGAAATGGTTGACATCTCTGGTATACATAATGCCGAAAGCGGGCTTGGAGTATTCGACACAGGATATTTTGGTAACGTTTATTCTCTCTGTTCCTTTTTTTTAACTCCTACTTCCAGATGTAGTGACATGTAGATGAAGAACGATGCTGATGAGACATGTTCGCTTTCATGGTCCTCTATTGACTCTCCCACACATGTATATACACACATATGTCTATCTTACATGCACCTTAAAATGAAATATTTTGTATTTTTAAAGTAAAAGTTAAATTTTTGCCAACTACAATTTATTTGCTATTATTTTTCAGTCTTTCTCTAGGTTACTCTTACTAGAAAAACGTTTAAATTTTGATTCGTCTGTCCACAAGATATTTTGATAAATTATCTGTTCTGGATCGTCGCTGCAAAGTTGTAGTGACCAGTCTGGTCTGAAGTAAGACACCGAACACAGGAGGTAGGTTCAAAACAATCTATTAGTATAATAAGAACAACATAAACCAAAGATAAGCGTTAGTAATAAGTAACTAGAAATCCGAACGGTACAGTTACGCTGCTTATTGCCTGACTAGTTGCGGGTTTTAACTGCCTACTAGCTTTACTGTTATTGCGTACTTAACAGTATTTAATTCCTTCCAAAATGTGGCACAAGACGTTTTAATGTATGTGCATTGTGGTGCATTGAATATCGGCTCGAAACGAGAAATCGGGGAGCCGAGTTCGAATTCCAGCTGAATTCATTGCCTTCACTTAATCCGTCTATTCCTTCCAGTTATGGGTTAAATAACAGGACAGATTGGGTTCTATAGCCTTAGTCGGCAACCAGTCTACCGCAGAAAGCAATGGCAACCTACTGTGGGATAATCTTCTGCCCAGTCAGTCATGTCTCTTTCGAGACATGATCGTCCAAGCGTGTATCACGTATGGCACTTAACTGACTAACTGAATATAATAGATGAAGATATGATTAAGGCTTCTGCTGGGCATAAAGTGGGGGATCTGTTTTCTATTGTTATGAAGTAATAAACTGATCCCCCACTAATTACTATTTAACAGTATAATACATCTCTTCCTCTTCCAGTTACTAGTTAAATAAGATGATCGCGTTTCTATAGTCTTCGCTGGCAACCAGTCTACTGCAGAAAGCAATGGCAACCTACTGCGGGATAATCTTCTGCCCAGTCAGTCATGTCTCTTTCGAGACATGATCGTCCAAGCGTGTATCACGTATGGCACTTAAATGACTGACTGAATCCGGACCACATTGACTAATTTTCCCCAAACGAGATTCTACTCTCTGGCGGATTCTCGACTGGGTTATTGCTCTCCGCCCGAAGAAATAGAGTTCGACAACGCGCAAGGCAAAACAAAAACTGCCGTGCTTAACTGCCTACCGGAAGTCATGCAGGTACTTACATATATTAAGAGGAAGAGTCCGTTCCTCGTAAAAGGGCACCATAATATTAATAATATTTTTGTATGAGAAACATTAAATTTTGTTTTCACCGTTTACCTCCCAGTAAACTTTTAAGATTAGCACAATTTCAATTTGGATAAATGTTAATTTTTTTCTTTTATATGCCGTGACCAATCAGGGCATAGGCAATCATGACTTCCCCCGCAAATCTTCTTGTCTCTTGTAACGCTTAATAAAAGGTCAGAATTCTACGCCCATTGATTCTTTTGAACAGTAGTTTAACATTCAGGGCTAACCTAACCATTCAGTAGCAGAAAGATGTGGTCCACAGAAGGATGATGAGAATTCTCTGCCTAGAGCATATACGTAACGATTAAATATTTTAAAAAAGAAAACAGTGAAGTAGAAAAACAGTTATAAATAAAATTTGAAACAAAGGTTGACATTTCTGGCACACCTAGTACAGAAAGTGCCATGCGTGATACACACGTGATATTGTAATATTTTTTGATATGAGGTATATAAAAACATGGTCTAGGCTATATCGTGTTGAATACACCGGTTCCCGTCCGATCCCCGTAGTTAAGCAACATCGAGCCTGGTCAGTACTTAAATGGGTGACCATTTGGGAATACCAGGTGCTGTAAACGTTAAGGACCAAGAATGGTCCACTGGTCCTCCAGGTTTGGGGGTTTGGTGCAGGGCTAACAACCTTGCCTCCGTAAAAAAACAGTTTGTTACAGAAACAGCAACAAAAAGTCCCTGCCTATGCACCATCTGGAGGTGATGGATAAATGATGATGATGATTTAGAAACACGCTCGTATTCGATTAAAATGCTCTAGTAAAATTTCAAAACTATTGGTGCAGGCGTTTTATAGATTTGCGGATAGTAACAAACGGACAAGTACATTATATATATATATATATATATATATATATATATATAGTGTAATTTTTCTCAGTTGCAACCCTGCCCTTGCGGACGGAGCTGCAAATGACTCTCACTCTGTCTTCGAGGACAGAGACGCAACTGAGAGATGATTTGGGTCACTACCCGATACAAAAATGTGCCAGGTTGATATACCGTAAAACAAACCAAACGGATTTTAAAAATTAACAGAAATTCGCATTACTTACGTATAAATAAGTCATTACACCTTTTTTTTTATTATTAATAACTAGCTATACCCGGCCACGCGTTGCTGTGTCTCAGTTTGGTTAAATGGGGGGGAAAAAAAAAAGAAATTTATTTCCTAAACCAAAGAAATAAAAGGGATATCGATAATTCATTAAAAAAAAAATTAATAGAATTTTTTTTTAAGGGAAGGGATTTCTGTTGTTAACGCCCGACAAAATAGAAATAATAATAATAATAATAATAATAATAATAATAATAATAATAAAGCCCTCGTTTACGTTAAATGTGCAGTTTTCCTATGTTTTCTATGAAATAACAAAGTTGTCTGTAAAGGCGTCCGTGTTAAAAATGAATGTTATTTGGTTCGGCTCTCATCAACTCTAATAGATTTACAAAATATATATTTTTTAATATTGCAATATTTTTTAATATAAGGTATATAAAAACACGCTCGTATTTGATGAAAATGCTATAGTAAAATTTTCAAAGCAATTGGTGCAGCCGTTTTCTAGATTAGCAAGATAGCAGATAGTAAGAAACGGACAAATAGATTTTTATTTATATAGAAAATAATTAGATGCTTTATTCATAGTGCGAAAAATGAAAGGAAAACGTCACCAAAAACTGTAATAAATCCTGATGACGTCATGAGAGAACGCAAAATACATGAAAAATTTATGAACGTTGAGTATAAAAATGAATTTTACAAACGTAAAAGATTAAACATGAACGGACAAAAGACAGTACATGGTTGTAAACAAAAAAAAAAAAAATTTGGGTGCGTCAAATTCAAATCTCAAATAAGCAGCACACTTTCTATTATTTATAAGGTGCTCACATTTGGAGGAACCAGACGTATTCGTGTCCGGTTTATTAGAAGCCTAGGTATGATTCCTGATCTTACTAGGAACGTGCTGTTAATTCTCATGTATAGGCGCTGAGTGGTTCTCCCTATGTTGGCAATGCAATCACAATTATACTGATAAACTAGATATACCCGGCCACGCGTTGCTATGGCTCAGTTTGGTTAAATGAAAAAAAAGAAGAAATTTATTTACTAAACCAACGAAATAAATGGGATATCGATAATAATTCGTTGAAAAAAAAAAAGAATAGAATTTTTGTTTTTAAAAAAGAAATGGGATTTATATTGTTTACGCCCGCCAAAATAGAAATAATAATTAAAAAAAGGCTTTGCTTATTTTAAATGTACAGTTTTCCTATGTTTTCTATGAAATAACAAAGTTGTCTGTAAACGCGTCCGTGTTAAAAATGAATGTTTTTTGGTTCGGCTCTCATCGACTCTAATAGATTTACAAAATATACATTTTTTAATATTGTAATATTTTTTAATATAAGGTATATAAAAACACGCTCGTATTCGATTAAAATGCGATAGTAAAATATCAAAACTATTGGTGAAACTGTTTTCTAAATTAACGGGTAGTAACAAACGGACAAATAGATTTTTATTTATATAGATTAAACAATATAAAACAAGCACCCATCAAACAATTTCTTGAACCATTTTGTTAAAAAAAGAAATAATATTAGCTTTTAAAAAATCTAGAAAGAGTCATGTAAGCAACAAACATGATATAAACACAACTGAAGACTTCATTAAATTGTTATTTTGTAACCTGATGAATCATTATTATTATTATTATTATTATTATTATTATTATTATTCATGTGTCGTGCCCCTTCAGGACGTACACGATCATGGATTTTATTTGCCTCTGTTACTTCTCGCTGCTAAAATTTTTCCTCTTGGTATCTCTCCCAAAACCCACTCCGCAATCTATTTACTCAAGCCCATCCAATATGTCTCGTGTTGCTTTCCTTTGTTTCTCTTTCATTTTATCCGTCTTGTGAGTATTAGATTCTCCAAACCCTTTTTTCTCATTACGTGTCCAAAGAACATCAGTTGTATCTTCCTGATTTTAAGTAGGAGTTTTCTTCTCGTTTGCATACTTTCCAAAACCTCGTCGTTGCTCCCGTGCTCAATCCATGGTATCCTCAGTATCTTTCTGTAGAACCTCATTTCTGCTGCCTCTTTGTTGTGAATCTGGAGTTAGATCCAATAAATGCACAACGCAGAATAATACGATAGAAAACGCAATATATTGAAGAGGAAGATATACAGAAAGGTTAGTAGAACGTCGGGCAATACGGTTAGTCGAATACGAGAGAATACGAGAATAGTACGAGAAGTGAGACTTGGCAGTGTTACTCTCAGGACTAGAGAGGATACACTAACACTGCAGTCCACTAACCAGTTTGGTTAAATAGAAAAAAAGAAGAATTTTATTTACTAAACTAACGAATTAAATGGGATATCGATAATAATTCGTTGAATAAAAAAATGATTAGAATTCTTTTTAAAAAAAGTGAAGGGACCTCGGTTGTTTACGCCGGCCAAAATAGAAATAATAATAATAATAATAATAATAATAATAATAATAATAATAATAATAAGAGCCGACTATTGCGGCAAAGAATATGAAAATGAAAGCCAAAGATAAAGCTCTTGAACAGATGAAACAGCGCTGGCAAGACAAACCTCTGCATGGCCAATATCCAGAACGTGCCAATAAATCCAATGTTGACAAAGTTAATACTCATCGATGGTTACGTGCATCTGGATTAAAGTCGGAAACTGAAGGCTTTATTCTTGCAGCACAAGACCAAAGTCTTTTCACGAGAATCTTTCAGGCAAATATTATGCATAATAATATGGATCCCAAATGCAGGTTCTGTGATAAACACCAAGAAACAATAGACCACCTAATCTCAGGCTGTTCTGTGCTTGCCCCAAATGAATATAAAAATCGCCACGATAGAGTTGGGCAATATTTACATTGGGCAATATGCAAACATTATGGAAAAGCTGTAGGCAAACACTGGTATGAACATCACCCAGCACCGGTTACAGAAATAGAAGATGTAACCATTCTATGGGATTACACCATCTACACAGACAGAAAAATTGAAGCAAACAGGCCAGACATTATTGTTAAAAACCAGAAGGAGAAAACTTGTCTATTAATTGATATGGCTTGTCCAGCGGATTGTAACATAGCAATCAAGGAATTTGAAAAACTGTCAAAATATAAATACCTGGAAATTGAAATAGAAAAAATGTGGAAATTGAAAACAAGAGTTGTGCCAGTGATAGTAGGTGCACTTGGAATGATAAAAAATGGAACAAAACAACACATTGAAAGAATCCCTGGAAACCCCAGCTTAAGAGATATACAAAAAATTGTCTTATTAAGTACAGCCCACACACTAAGGAAAACTTTATCTATGTAATGCTGGAGATGATAGGGAAGATAGAAAAACATGAAATGGAGCCATAACAACATGCCACTACCTGCCTTAGGTCTCCCCGCAGACTTGGTTGGTAGTGAGACCAAAGCAGAAATCGAAATATGATGAAAAATGACATAATAATAATAAAAGGCATCGTTTACCTTAAATGTGAAGTTTTCCTATGTTTTCTATGAAATAACAAAGTCGTTTGTAAACGCGTCCTTATTGAAAATGAAAGTTTTTTGATTCAGCTCTGATCACTAATAGATTTGCAATATATATATATATATATTTTTTTAATATTGTAATATTTTTAATATAAGGTATATAAAAACACACTCGTATCCGATTAAAATACTGTAGTAAAATTTCAAATTAATTGGTGCAGCCGTTTTCTAGATTAGCGGATAGTAACAAACGGACAAGTACACACACACACACACACACACACACACACACACACACACACACACACACATATATATATATATATATATATATATATATATATATATATATTATTATTATATATATATATATATATATATATATATATATAATAATAATAATAATAATAATAATAATAATAATAATAGTAACAAAAATACTAATACTAATACTAGTAATTGCTACACTATGTTTAAGTTCGTCTTGAAAAACCCCCCGAGAACGAAATCGGAGGGAAAAGGAGGGGAAGTAAAAAAAGAAACAAACAAAGTACATGAACAAAAGTCAAATACTAGTAGGAAAGAAAAAAACCCAAGACGAAAACCCTAACACTAAAGCACTCAATACGAAAGTAGAGCAACAAAGAAAAAATAAATCAAAGCAAGAGACAACAAACCTACCTAGGTTTCACCCTACGGCTCGTCAAGGCAAGATATATATATATATATATATATAATTCCATTTAACTCCACACTATAATTAACCACTACCCGTTAAACTTCAACTCGACTGTTTAGTACTTAATCGGCTGGTATTTTTGGAAAATGCAAACGGATCCGGAACTGATTTGCGTGCTCGGATTTAGCTGAGGAGACAGAAAAACCAAAGGAGAAAATTGATTGTAAACATTTTAGCTGAGCCTGCGCTCTGTATCAGCGGAGGGATATGAAGTCAGGACCAATCAATAAGTTTCTATATTAAACTTGCCAGGACGCTGTCCGAAGATATTCGGCCGGGGCAGGGTCAAAGTCTGATCCAAGAGGCACGAAAGAAAAATTAATAAACGCGCCAATCATCACAAGGGAAACACTTATGGCATCGTCGAGAGGACACACTTCCTAAATCGACTGACATTTAAAAAATATATATATACACATGCTTTAATTATTTTTAATTTAAATAGATGGGTAAAAAAAAGAACAAAGTGAAATATATAGGCAGAGAAAAATATATAAACAGACTGAGATAGATAGATAGATAGATAGATAGATAGATAGATAGATAGATAGATAGATAGATAGATAGATAATGAACAGACTGAAATAGATAAATAGATATGGGCAGACTGAAATAGATAGATAGATAGATAGATAGATAGATAGATAGATAGATAGATATGGGCAGACTGAAATAGATAGATAGATAGATAGATAGATAGATAGATAGATAGATAGATAATGAACAGACTGAAATAGATAGATAGATAGATAGATAGATAGATAGATAGATAGATAGATAGATAGATAGATATGGGCAGACTGAAATAGATAGATAGATAGATAGATAGATAATGAACAGACTGAAATAGATAGATAGATAGATAGATAGATAGATAGATAGATAGATAGATATGCAGACTGCAGATAGCTAGATAATGAACTATAGAAGAATCATTCTCCTATTATATTTTACCAAAGAACAAACTGTGATTTGGTCCGAGGTCAGGTACGGTTGTGAATGCATTTTCCCTTTTTTTTTTTCAATGGTTGCCAATCACGTCTAGGGAAAACAGTCTGCTTTGTTGGGTGAAGCAGAATATTGGTATTCTTACGATTTTTAAGGGTGTTTGATAAAATTTGGATACAACGAACGGAACCGGATTTCAAAATCGGCTTTTCCAGTGTTTCACTCCGACTCATCTCTTATTTGTATGTTACAACCCTTACAACAATAAAGAATGAAAATTACTATTAGATTTACGGTAATATCTCGTTGAAGCACCTCTTCCCTTATATTCACAGAAGTTAAGCAATGCCCGTACCTGGATGGGTGACTACATGGGAATACCATATGCTCAAAGCTTAGATGTGTGGCTGGTGGAAAAAAAGATTCGGAATTGTTAATCGGAGACCCGAGTTCAAATTCCAGTTGTGTTCGTTATTTTTCCTTACGTGCAAATACTCTTAGAGAACGTATGAATCCACGTCCCCCCCCAGCTATGGATTAATAAGTATGATTTGTATCAACAACTCATTAATACAATGTCACGCTATTTATTTATTTTTTTTTTTTTTCGTCAGAGTCTATCTTTCTCATTTACAAATCTACCATTCGTCCGTGCATTGAATACTGCTGCCATATCTGGTCGGGTAATGCTGCTATCCATTTAGAGATTCTTGAAAAAGTCTAAAGATCTGTAATATAATAAATCCTGACTTTGCATCTCGACGTCAGTTACTTTCTCAGAGACGTACGAGGCTTCCCTCTGTCTTTTCTACAAATATTTTCAGGGCAGGTGTTCTGACGAGCATTTTCCCCTGATGCCCTGACGATATGAAGTTAAGCGTGCTACATGTCGGTCCCAACCGTTTACCACTGAAGTAGCTAAATGCAAACTCACTTCTGCTTCATTAGTTACTTTTCTCACACCTCCCGCGTGCGGAAGTCGCTTCCATTTATTTGCTTTGCAGATAATTACAATTATGAAAAATGTAAATGCATTTTCCTTCTTGAATACCGTTCAACTTTTGTCGCTTCCTCAATCAATTTTGGATCCACATTATTATGTATAATATTTGCCTGAAAGTTTCTAGTGAAAACAGTTTGGTCTTGCGCTGCAAGAATAAAGCCTTCAGTCTCAGACTTTAATCCAGATGCACGTAACTATCGATTAATATTAACTTTATCAACATTGGGTTTATTAGCACGTTCTGGATATTGGCCATGCAAAGTTTTGTCTTGCCGGCATTGTTTCATCTGTTCAATAGCTTTATCCTTGGCTTTCTTTTTCATATTTTTGACGCAATAATTGGTTCTTGGCTTTTGTTTTGCTTTTCTACAGAATCTACTAAATGTAAATTTGTTTGTATTTACTGCCTTCTTTCATTATTGAATATTTTTTCCTTCTGTTTTCATGTTGTTTAACCAATTGTATCATCCAGTCCTTTGTTGTTTCTATGTATGTTAGTGAGCCTATAGTTGTCTTGTATGATAATTCTAGCTGAATAAGACATCTTCCCCCTTCGTTAACGGGGTATCTATAGGCGGTCTACAGCAGCCTTTGGATGATACATCTTATGCTTAGAAAGAAGCTTTCTTGTTTTGGAATCTATTTGTCTAATGTCGTTTAGGGTCCAGTTCAAAATGTTGAAACTATATTGGACTACAGGGATGGCAAGGTTATTAATGGCCATAATTCTGTTCTAAGAATAATGGCAAGTTTATTAATTGCCATAATTCTGTTCTGAGAATTCAATTCAGCTTTTAATATCAGTCGTAGCTTTCTATAGTACTCTTTACGCACTATTTCCTTTATTTGTATGGTGAATTTTTTCAATCTCATTTACACTTGGGTATTTATAAGCTTCTTCTGGCTCTAAATCTGTTATTGTTACAGCAGGATTTAAGCTAATTAAGGATGTTTGTTGTCGCGATCCTCGTAAAACTGTAGATTTAGCACATGTATTCAAGTTGATATTTATTCCAATGTCTTCACTGACGCATTTTACAGTTTGCAGAAGATTTTCCAGTTCATTATCATTCTTAGCATACAATTTTAAGTCATCCATGTAAAATAGATGGCTTCTTTTCTTTTTTTCTTTTTTTTTTTGACTATTTTAAAACCACATTCTGTCTTGTTAAGTTGACTGGTCAATGCTATTAATGATATGCAAAATACTAAGGGTGACAAAGATTCACCTCGAAATAGACCACTTTTGATGTTTATTTCACCAGACTTATAGGTTCCATTCATATGATTGAGGTAAAGGGTTGTTTTCCATATCGACATACATTGTTTAATGAAATTGATGATGATGGGTGATATCTTGGATATATTTAATGTCTTTAACCCTCTAGGGCCATTCGTATCATATTTGATACAGTATGAAAACAAGCCTTGAAAGAAATATTTTCCTGAAAAATTTTTTAAGAGAAATATTTTATAAATTTCAAATGAAAGCAGTACTGACTGCTCAGTCAATGAATACCAAATGTTTCCTTATAGGGAAATACCAAATGTTTCCTTATATGGAAATACAGTATCAAATATGATACGAATGACCCTAGAGGGTTAAGATCCAGGAATGTGGTACACTATTGAACGCCTTTTGATATTTTATCCAAGCAGTACTAAAAATTTTCTTTGCATTGAAGCAGTTTTCCAAGATCATCCTATTAATAATTAATTGGTCCTTACATCCGTAACAGCCACGTTTGCCCCCTTTTTATTCAAGCGGTAGTATATCATTTCTTTCCAAGAATAAATATGTCTGTTTTGTTAAAATAGATGTTAATAGTTTGTATGTTGTCGGAAGGCATGTAATTGGTCGGTAGTTTTTCGGGTTATTTGTGTTACTATTCTTGGATAGAAGAAATGTAATTCCATTTGTCAACCATGCAGGAATTTTAGTGGTATCGTTAACCATTTCTTGAAGCTCTTTGGCTTTTTTAGTGCTGTATTTAAATAATATACCCAAAAGTTAGGAATTTTATCTATTCTTGGAAATTTCAAATTGTTTGCTTTTTTCAGTGCACATTTAACATCCTCTTCAGTGATTCCGGCCCATGTTTGTTCTGGTTTATTTTTCATTCGTTCTATCTCTTGCGCAATCCACTCTGCTTCATTGTTATGTTCTTTAAGGCAAGCCCATATTTTTTCCCCAGAACTACATAACTTCTTCCAGGAGGATTGTTTTGTCTGTAGAATCTTGATCTTTTCTCAAAGCGTCTTATTATCATTATTATTATTATTATTATTATTATTATTATTATTATTGTTGTTGTTGTTGTTGTTGTTGTTGTTGTTGTTGTTGTTGTTGCGTGGTATAACAGGAGAAAGCATGCTAAGAGCCACCTGGGATAGGGAAACGTGGAAAGCCATGATCGCTTGCGTCTTGAAAGGACAAGGCACATAAAAGTAGAAGAAGAACGTACCGAATTGTGTAGGTATGGTCGCACATACACGACACGATCAGACAATATGAACGACATAACTGTATATTTAGAGACAACATTCTCTAAAATTCAATAAAACATGACGGAAAATATTTTCATAAATATTTTATGATTCAGTCATACGTGATAAATGCTTTGGGCGATCATATCTTGAAAGAAACATAACTGACTGGGCAAAAGATTATCCCGCAGTAGATTGCTTTCTTAAACTGGTTGCCAGCCAAGCCTATAGAACCTAATCTGTTCTATTATTTAACCCATAACTGGAAGAAATAGACGGATTAATACCTTTCCCAAGGGTATTTGTAGTATTTAAGATTACGAGTACTAAAAAATTGTTCTCTTTATAATCCTCAGTTATTCTTTTGTTTAAATCCCCTGTAGAACAACATTACATAAAAAAATCTACCTGTCATCGGCTGTTCAGAAGATATGAAAAACCTGTTAACAAAAACAAAAAAAAGCTGCAGTCATGTCGAAAATGCATTTCTCTGATATTTTAAACTTTAAAAAAAATTACAGCTATTTCAAATCAGATTAATTATACTTAAATCAGCTAATAGTCTTCAAATAAAGTTTCCGAAAAGTATATTTTATTTTTGGAAGATTTTTAATAAAGAAATTTCCATTTTCATAACACTTTATAAAGTATTCACCAAATTCGAATACTTTATAAATTAATTCAGCTGAACTGACTTATTTTATTTTTAATTAAAAAAAAAAAACAATTTCTTTAACTCAATGTAAATTAGTTGTGAAATACAGCATAGTATTTTGCTGACTGGAAATTTAATCCACTAAGTTGAAACTAAAACTAAAATAACATCTTAAAAGAAGATGTTTCATTATCAAAATTTAATGTAAACGTTAGGTATCGCGTTTTCGGTGAGGTCCCTATAGTAAACCCTATATCTTAAAATTTCTTAAATCAAACCTTTCCAAAATATTACGTCAACAAAGTACAACATAAACTTATATATATATATATATATATATATATATATATATATATATATATAATTCCATAATATATCATTAAAATATTACAAATAAGCAAAATAAAAACATACAATAATGTATGTAAATAATAAAATTAAAACTAATAATAAAACTAATGGCAATAATAATAATAATAATTTGAATAAATGTGCTAAAGCTACAGTTTTACGTGGATCAATACAAGAAACATCCTCAATTAGCCTAGACCCTGCTGTAACAATAAAAGAATTGAAACCAGAAGAAGCTTATAAATACCTAGGTGTAAATGAGAGCGAAAACATTCACCATAAAAAAATGAAAGAAATAGTGCGTAAAGAGTACTATAGAAGGCTGCGAATGATATTAAAAACTGAATTAAATTCACAGAATAGAGTTATGGCCATTAATAGCCTTGCAATCCCAGTTGTCCAATATAGCTTCAACATCTTAAACTGGACTCTAAACGACATCAGGCGAATGGATGCTAAAACAAGAAAGCTTCTTTCTAAGCATAGGATGCATCACCCAAAGGCTGATGTAGACCGTCTATACATACCCCGTACAGAAGGTGGAAGGGGTCTTATTCAACTGGAATTGTCATACAAGACAACAACTATTGGCTTACTAACATACATAGAAACAACAAAGGATTGGATGATACAATTAGTAAGGCAACATGAAGAAAGAAAGAAAAAATATTCAATAATAAAAGAAGGCAGTAAATACAAACAAGAATTACAGTTAGTAGATTCTGTAGAAAAGCAAAACAGTAGCCAAGAACCAAGTATTGCGGCAAAAAATATGAAAATGAAAGCCAAAGATAAAGCTCTTGAAAAGATGAAACAGCGCTGGCAAGACAAACCTCTGCATGGCCAATATCCAGTACGTGCCAATAAATCCAATGTTGACAAAGTTAATACTCATCGATGGTTACGTGCATCTGGATTAAAGTCTGAAACTGAAGGATTTATACTTGCAGCACAAGACCAAAGTCTTTTCACGAGAAACTTTCAGGCAAATATTATGCATAATAATATGGATCCAAAATGCAGGTTTTGTGATAAACACCAAGAAACAATAGACCACCTAATCTCAGGCTGTTCTGTGCTTGCCCCAAACGAATATAAAAATCGCCACGATAGAGTTGGGCAATATTTACATTGGGCAATGTGCAAACATTATGGAAAAGCTGTAAACAAACACTGGTATGAACATCATCCAGCACCGGTTACAGAAATAGAAGATGTAACCATTCTATGGGATTACACCATCTACACAGACAGAAAAATTGAAGCAAACAGGCCAGACATTATTGTTAAAAACCAGAAGGAGAAAACTTGTCTATTAATTGATATGGCTTGTCCAGCGGATTGTAACATAGCAATCAAGGAATTTGAAAAACTGTCAAAATATAAAGACCTGGAAATTGAAATAGAAAAAATGTGGAAATTGAAAACAAGAGTTGTGCCAGTGATAGTAGGTGCACTTGGAATGATAAAAAATGGAACAAAACAACACATTGAAAGAATCCCTGGAAACCCCAGCTTAAGAGATATACAAAAAATTGTATTATTAAGTACAGCCCACACACTAAGGAAAACGTTATCTATGTAATGCTGGGGATGATAGGGAGGATAGAAAAACATGAAATGGAGTCATAACAACACGCCACTACCTGCCTTAGGTCTCCCCGCAGACTTGGTTGGTAGTGAGACCAATGCAGAAATCTAAATATGATGAAAAATGACATAATAATAATAATAATAATAATAATAATAATAATAATAATAATAATAATAATAATAATAAAAATGATAAAAAATGGAACAAAACAACACATTGAAAGAATCCCTGGAAACCCCAGCTTAAAAGATATACAAAAAATTGTCTTATTAAGTACAGCCCACACACTAAGGAAAACTTTATCTATGTAATGCTGGGGATGATAGGGAAGATAGAAAAACATGAAATGGAGCCATAACAACACGCCACTACCTGCCTTAGGTCTCCCCGCAGACTTGGTTGGTAGTGAGACCAAAGCAGAAATCGAAATATGATGAAAAATGACATAATAATAATAATAATAATAATAATAATAATAATAATAATAATAATAATAATAATAATAATGCTTCAATGTAAAGAAAAATCTTAGTACTGCCTGGATAGATTATCGTAAGGCATTCGATAGTATACCACATTCCTGGATCTTTAAATATGTACAAGGTATCACCTGTCATCATCAACTTCATCAAGCAATGTATGTCGATATGGAAAACAACCCTTTACCTCAATCATATGAATGGAACCTATAAGTCTGGTGAAATAAACATCAAAAGAGGTATATTTCAAGGTGACTGCTTTGCTATTTTGCATATCATTAATAGCAATAACCAGTCAACTTAACAAGACAGAATGTGGTTAAAAAATAGCCCAAAAGAAAATAAGCCATCTATTTTACATGGATGACATAAAGTTGCTAAGAATGAAAATGAGCTGGAAGGTCTTCTGCAAACTGTAAAATGCTTTAGTGAAGACATTGAAATGAAATTCAATTTGAATAAATGTGCTGAAGCTACAGTATTACGAGGATCGCTGCAACAAAAGTCCTCAATTAGCTTAGACCCTGCTGTAACAGTAAAAGATTTAGAGCCACAAGAAGCTTATAAATCCCCAGGTGTAAATGAGAATGAAAAGATACACCATAGAAAAATGAAAGAAATAGTGCGTAAAGAGTACTACTATTGATATTAAAAAACTAAATTGAATTCTCAAAACAGAATTATGGCAATTAATAGCCTTGTCATCCCAGTAGCATAATATACTTTTAACATCTTAAACTGGACTCTAAACGACATCAGACGAATGGATTCCAAAACAAGAAAGCTTCTTTCTAAGCATAAGATGCATCATCCAAAGGCTGATGTAGACCGTCTATACATACCCTGTAAAGAAGGTGGAAGAGGCCTTATTCAGCGAGAAATGTCATACAAGACAACAACTATTGGCTCACTAACATACATATGAAAAACAAAAGACTGGATGAGACAATTTGTCAAACAACATGAAAACAGAAAAATAAATTTAATAATGAAAGAAGGCAGTAAATACAAACAAGATTTACATTTAGTAGATTCAGTAGAAAAGCAAAACATAAGCCAAGAACCAACTATTGCGGCAAAGAATATGAAAATGAAAGCCAAGGATAAAGCTCTTGAACAGATGAAACAACGCTCGCAAGACAAACCTTTGCATGGCCAATATCCAGAACGTGCCAATAAATCCAATGTCGACAAAGTTAATACTCATCGATGGTTACGTGCATCTGGATTAAAGTTTGAAACTGAAGGCTTTATTCTTGCAGCACAAGACCAAAGTCTTTTCACTAAAAACTTTCAGGCAAATATTATGCATAATAATGTGGATCCAAAATGGAGATTCTGTGATAAATACCAAGAAACAATAGACCATCTAATCTCAGGATGTTCTGTACTTACCCCAAATCAATAATTCCATTTGTACATCAATAATTCCATTTGTAGTTTTAAAAATCGTCACGATAGAGTGGGGCAATATTTACATTGGACAAAGTGCAAACACTTTGGAAAATCTGTAAACAAACACTGGTATGAACATCACCCAGCTCCGGTTACAGAAATCGAAGATGTCACCATTCTATGGGATTAAACCATCTTTACAGACAGAAAAATTGAAGCAAATAGACCGGTCATTATTGTTAAAACCAGAAAGAAAAACCTTGACTTCTAATCGATATGGCTTGTCCAGCTGATTGTAACATAGCAACCGAGAAATTCAAAAAACTGTCAAAATATAAAGACATGAAAATTGAAATAGAAAAAATGTGGAAATTGAAAACAAGAGTTGTGCCAGTGATAGTAGGTGCACTTGGAATAATAAAAAATGGAACAAAACAACCGATTGAAAGAATCCCTGGAAACCCCAGCTTAAGAGACATGCAAAAATTGTCTTGTTAAGTACAGCCGACACACTAAGGAGAACGTTGTCAATGTAACGCTAGGGATGTTAGGGGAGATAGAAAAATCATGAAATGGAGCCATAACAACGCACCATGACTGGCATTAGCAGAAATCGAATTATGATGAAAAATGACACAACAATAATAATAATAATAAATTGAAATGGAAATTAAAACAAAAAAATGTGGAAATTGAAAACAACAATCGTACCAGTGATAGTAGGTGCACTTGGAATGATAAAAAGTATAACAAAACAACACATTGAAAGAATCCCTGAAAGCCCCAGCTTAAGAGATATACAAAAAATTGTCTTGTTATTTACAGCCCGCACACTAAGGAGAACTTTGTCAATGTAACGCTAGGGATGTTAGGGAGATCGAAAATCAACAAATGGAGCCATAACAACATACCACGACTTGCATTAGGTTTTCCTGCAGACTTGGTAGGTAGTGCGACCATATCAAAAATCCAATTATGATGAAAAATGACACAACAATAATAAACAATTATGATAAGTTATATTACAATGGTGGTGATGTCTGCAGGTTGTGCCAAAACAGAAGTTAGCCACAGTATCATTTTCAGAACAAGAAAGCTTGCTAAATAAATGGTCCGAAATAATGTGTGAATATAAACACATGAGAAAAGATATTTTAAGATCATACAAACCTAGATGAAAATGTTTACAATTATTTGTCCAGATCCTTCCTTATTTTTAACATCCAGTCAGGGATTCTGAAAGTTCCTTTTATGCGTTAGAAAAAAAAATAAAAAACGTTCGAACATCGGTTTACATAAAACGCCTGAAGATACAGAAAGGTCTCTTCAGGCAAAGAAGAGTCGAGCATGGTTGAAACCTATGTAACAAGTAAGTGGTGTGTGAGCACTTTTTTGATCTACCGTCTGCTGGTCTAACAAGGAACTATTTTAACCTGTGTGGGATATATATATATATATATATATATATATATATATATATATATATATATATATTTATTATTAATTATATTTTAGAACATGTACAAACTACAACCTACTACAAAATTGTACATTTTGTTTCGACATTGAAAGAACAATGTCTCATTAGGTATTTAATAAAAATAGTCTGTCATTTTTACATGTTGTTGTGCTAGTTGTATAGCTTCATTTAATATTTTCCGTGATGAATAAGTATAAAACTACTATGTCAAATTGGATGAAAATGGCTTTTTTTTTATTGTTGGAAACAACTCTATGACAGCCTTGGTGTTTTTCCATTGGTTAAGACCTAATGACCAAACTGGTAAAAAAAGATACCACTGATACCATAAACCTACCAATTATTCTCTCGTTCAAACTACCTTCATAATAATTGCATTTATTGTTATTATCATTCCACTACCATGACTAATCACTACTACCGCTTTACGCTATTTGTTACCACAACTGTTATTATCATCAAACTCATCCCAAACATCAGAATTACTATAGTCCGCAATCATCATTAACGTGTATATATATATATATATATATATATATATATATATATATATGTGTGTGTGTGTGTGTGTGTGTGTGTGTGTGTGTGTGTGTGTCTGTGTGTGTGTTTATTGTATTTTAGAACATGTACAAACTACAATCTACTACAAAATTCTACATTTTGTTTCGATATTAAAAGAACAATGCCTCATTAAATAGTTAATAAAAATGGTCCGTGATTTTTACATGTTGTTGTGCTAGTTGTATAGCCCCATTTAATATTTTCTCCGTCATGGATGAGTAGAAATCTACCATGTCGAATTGGACGAATTTTATTTTTTATTGTTGTAAACAACTCTATGACAGCCTTGTTTTTTCTATTGGTTAAGACCTCATGACAATACAACTTACGTACACACATCCTCCAACCACCCACTTTCAATCATCAAACAAATACCCATATCAATCAGCTGCAGACTATCGGAAAACTCATCTAACATACACATTTTCGATAACAAAAGAACGCCATTCGACGAAGCACTAAAAGAATGTGGATACACACAACAACTACAATATACACCTCTGCAAAGAAAACTCAAAAACAGAAAAATAAATATTATCAGGTTTAATCCACCATACAACAAAACGGTCAAAACAAACATAGGTAAGACATTCCTGCACTTAATAGAAAAACACATCCCGGTGACAAACCAATGAGCAAAAATATTCAACAAAAATAACGTCAAAATCAGTTACAGCTGCACAAAAATATTACACAAATAATAAAAAGCCACAACAAAAAATTAACAACCTACAATAATGCAACCGAAAACCCCAATGCAACTGCAGAAATGGAACTACATGTCCACTCCAGAGAAATTGCCAACAAACAAACATAATATATAAAACCAAGGTAAGTTCCAACAACAACACTATGTACTACATCGGTGCCACTGAAGGACTATTTAAGAAAAGAAAAAACAACCACAATCTTCCATTCTCCAACAGAAAATACTTGAACAGCACTACACTATCCTCATACGTATGGCATCTAAATGTCAGAAATATTTCACTAACAATATGCTGGAAAATATTGAAAAAAGCACCTGCATACAACAACATTACAAAAAAATGCCTGCTTTGCCTACATTAAAAAGTAGCAATTATATCTCATACTCCACAAAAGAACTTACTAAACATAAGATTAGAAATAATTTCCAAATGTAGACACGAAAATAAATGCCTATTATCACAATTTTTACCAAACGGGTAAAAAAAAGGAACCACTGATACCATAATTCTATCAATTATTCTCTCGTTCAAACTACCATCATAATAATTGCATTTATTGTTATCATCATTCCACTACTATGACTAATCACTACTATCGCTTTACAATAGCTATTTGCTACCACAACTGTTATTATCATCAAACTCACCTCAAACATCAGAATTACTATAGGTGTATTAGTCCGCAATCATCATTAACATAAATTACTCCTCTCTTCCGCAGTAAAATTAATACCACCACATAAAATCTAACAAGCATTACAAATTAGAATTTCAACAATTTAAATATGTGCAACCACCAAAACAAGCCAATGACCGACTTTAAAATATACAATACAGCCTTAAATAATTAAAAAAAAATAGCCATTTTACCTACCATAGTTTCACACAGACCACATTATACGTACATATGTACGTTCCTGAAAAGACTATTCAAAGAACAGAAATCGACAACACTCTGCACGTTGACATCGCTACACTATTTGAATACACCAACCAAATGCGTATGTATGTACGCAACGGCACACATATACATATATATGCCAAGCCCCATACGGTCCGCATATAGTTATGTTTGTGTGAGCCCCGGTGGACATGTGCGCGTGTGATTGTGTCTCTGTGTACATCAATGGGTGTACAAGTGTGTATATATGTCTGCGTTTATCACGACAACAAATTTTCCTCTCAAATTTCCTCCCATCTCCACAAAAATACACCAATATACGCAGCCCTACATCTAGGCAATTCTTTAAAAAATTAATCAGTTTGTCTGACGATCGCAAGAGCGTGAAACACAGGGTCACAAACTCACACCTTTCTTTTTGTTTAACCCTATTCTCAATTTAATACTACCCCTAACCCCTTTCCTTTGTAAGCCAGACAAATCCAAATTTTTCATTTCTTCACTTACAACTCTATCTAAAAGCTAAAATCTAAAATTAGACATGATTTACTTCCGGATTTTTTTGTAACGTAAATTTCTAAAATCTTAACCGTCTTTTTTATTTTTTATTTTAATTTTAATTTGTTATATTTTTCTACCTTTTTTCTAACTTTTTTCTTTCTTTTTATTCTTATTTTTTTACTTTTTATTTCCATTTTGAAAAAAAGGTCGGACGTTGCTGAGGAGACGTAAAATCTCTCTGAGGGATTTTATGTCGAAATGTTCCTTCAACATTTTTGAATTTTGAAAATTTATTTTACTTTGTATTAGCTCTGTAATTTTAATTACATTGAGCTCTCCTTCTGAATCATATTTTTAATATTAAAATTTTTAATATTAATTAGGATCAGGTTCTTGGGATTTACTTTCCTACTTTTCCGTTTTGGATTAAAGTATTTTAATAATATATATATATATATATATATATATATATTATGCCCATATGTGCATGTGTATGTAAGTAAGTATACGTAATTGTGTTAATATATAGATTGATACGGATATACGTATTCATGTGCTTGTGAGTGAGCGGGTAATGAGTTTATGGTTACTACGAGAGATATAAATAAATATTCTGTTTAATTAAAAGAAAAAAAAAGGGAATCTGCACAAATACGAGTATATATATATATATATATATACTGTAATGGTTATTAAAAGGTTTTTATAAATTCATAGTATAACTACACAAAAATTTTCGCGTTGAGAAGCCAGCCCATTATGTGGTCTGCTTCATCTTCAGGTGATTTTCTTTCAAAAAAATCACCTGAAGATGAAGCAGACCACATAATGGGCTGGCTTCTCAACGCGAAAATTTTTGCGTAGTTATATTATGAATTTATAAAAACATTGTAACAACCATTACAGTGCATATATATATATATATATATATATATATATATATACTGTACATTATGCAGTATAACGCTCTACATTTGTATCGAGCACTGTTTATAAAAGTAAATGCATGAACAAAAGGTTAATAAACCTACGAGCTCAACAACTTAGTTACAATATATATATATATATATATATACATGTGAATTCTTTATTGATCTTCATTCAATCCAAGGACCAAGAGCCACTCAAGGTAAGGGTATTGTATGAGAGTAAGAAAAGAATAAAATATCGAAATGATAATCGAAAAAATCGTGTTATAAAAGAAGTGGTCCGATTTTAATCAAATTTAATACACTCATAGACAAAGTCATAAGAAACAATATTCAGAAGTTTCAAGATTGCAGTTCTTACAATAGTGCAGAAAATCGATAATATATATATATATATATAAGGCAAGATGTTTATGTGTGTATCTGTTTATCTGCCTGTATGTCTGTATTTTTTCAGCCCTTTTATTTTAGTTTTTGTTGAGGATTTGGCTCTAAGTAGGTATAATTGTAGTTCTTAGTCTCAGCCATGATACAATTTACTCAGAGGACTTATTTAGCCTTCAAAATTCAGTTTACGACGAAAAAACTTATTTGATATCGATACCAGGAAATCAAAATTTGAATTACATCCATTCCTTTGTCTTTCAGTCTACGGTTTCGCTTTAACTGGAAACAACTATTGCTTTTTAGTCTTTCGTGCCAACGTCTAAAGTGTCTGAGCTCCAGGACCATGGATTACTTTTAAATAAATATATATATATGTGTGTGTGTGTGTGTGAGAGAGAGAGAGAGAGAGAGAGAGAGAGAGATACTGAATATAACACTGAAACACAGCAGCTCTTGTGTAGCAAAAAATGTTTTATTATAAATTATAAGAAAACAACTGCAAATATTGCTCTACTATGTATCAAGCATTTTTAAAAAGTATATGCTACTAACTGTGGAGTGTTGTCCCATTAGTTCATACTACTAATATATATATATATATATATATATATATATATATATAGTGAGACAGAGAAAGAGAGAGAGAGAGGGGCTGAGAGCGAGAAGATGAAAAGATCGATGGATAGATAGATAAATAGATAGCGAGTGAGGGAAAGTAAAAAATAGAGAAATCAGAATCCTATAAACACGATCGTCTAATATAATGGATGCGAACACCATCACCAGACACAAAGGAAAAGACTGATTCTCTTTCAGTTCAAAGTAAGCAAGCAAATTTATTAACAACCAAAAAAGGGAGGAATAGCCATTTTCGTCAATAGTCCGACTGTGGGATGAGTAGAAAATTATGACAATATATTAGGCAAAGTAGTTTGTGTCGTAATCTTATTATGCGAAAGAATGGTCCACACTAAAAATAAACCTACATGTACTCTGCAGCATCAACGAGCTGATGGAAGGAAATTGACGGCATTTACGTCAGCATCACTAACGTCATAAACGAAGAGAAAACAATCACAACAAAAAGAGAACACGGTTTTGATGGGCGACTTTCTTTTTAAATCAATGGGTTCAATAACGGAGGAATCTTTGTTATTCAGTTAGCAGCAGTAACGACAACTCGTCAGTCTTGGGTAAAAAAAAAAAAGAAAAAAATTCCTACACTCAGTCTATCAACAAAAGTAATATATGACATCCCATCATAATATGAGTTTTTTGGTAAATGTTCGTTTTAATTCCCTTCGCTTCCGCCCCCTTTAAATTTATCCAAAATAGCATTATTTTTGTGCAAATGTAGATGCTGAACTCAAATCAACTGTTAGTTATTGAAAAAAATTACCTTTTTTTTATCTAAATGTCCATAAAAAACGAACTATATCTTGCACTTTTTCTCTCCCGTAAATCTCACGAAGTCATGTAATTAACTGCAGAATGACATACTGCGCATGCAAACAAATTTTTGCAGAATTTTAAAAAACTAAACAAAATTAAACATTCTTGCTTTGTTATGAGAATGATAAGAATTTGGGAAACCGTTTGTCGGTTTGTCAAAATTTTTCCCTATCCAGGAAAGAACTTTGTAAACAAAAAATATTTCGGATTATTCATTCTTTTTGAGCAAATTGTTTAATAGTTCATTTTATAAATACACAATGTCACAATAATGTCATTTTTTTTATTATATGCAATGAAGTGGGGTGCCGATTGAAATATAACACGAGATTTCTTAGGTACTTCTACTAAATCACTGAAAAACAGCAGAGTGTGAATTTAAAAAAAAGAAACTTAATAAAAACGAACTTTTCCCATCAAAATGGGTTAAAAATGTTCGTTTTAATTCTCTTCGCTTCAAATTTATCCAAAATAGCATTATTTCTGTGCAAAAATGTATATGCCGAACTCAAATCAACAATTTGAATTAATTAGTTATTGAAGAAACTTAACTTTTTTGCTTTGAAAGTCCACAAAAAAAAGCGAACTATATCTCGGACTTTTTCTCTCCCGTAACTCTCACGAAGTCATGTAATTAACTGCAGAATGATGTTCTACGTAGGCAGCAATTTTGTTTGGAATTTTGGTCGATTTTCTTCCTTTCCTAAAACTTCCGGCGATGTTCTTCCACTAATGAAAGTAATAAGCGTAGAAATACAATAGCGCACTGCTTTCATTCCCGGAAGTACATCGCCGGAAATATCAGTAAATAAAGAAAAATCGCCAAAAATTCTGCAAAAATTTGTTTGCATGCGCAGTTCGTCATTCTGCAGTTAATTACAATTATATGTTGAGGGGATAATAAGAATCTACTGTTACAGGTCATGGTACTTAACCCATATTTGGGGGAGAAGGAGTGGATTAATACATTTTCTAAGTGCATAAGGGAATATAACAAACGTGGATGGAATTGGTACTCTGTTTTCAGATTTTTAATTTCCAACTGTTACCCACTAAACTATCCGTGTGTCTAAGCTTACAGCACCTGGTATTTTCAAGCGTTCACCCGTCTAATTGCTGTTTATCATTGTCTGATAATAGAGTTTTTTTTTGTAACTCAAGACCTCCTGCAGAAAGTACACAAAGAAAGAGGAAAGAAAGGACTAAATATAAACTACAAGAAAAGTGAATGCATGCTCATCATTAAAAACAGGAACCCAAAATGCCAATTACAGACCTGGTATACGAAAACCAAGCAGATGCAGTAATTTAAGTACCTTGGAGGTTTTCTAACAGGATGAAACGTGCAACAAGAAGATTATTTTGTCATTATTCCTGATTATTAGAATTCAGCATTATAAACAATTTACACAGCTTATGTAATAATTCTTGCTCAAAGATTAAACAACTCGAGTCCTGATTAAAATCCTATGTTGCTAGTAAGAAATGTATTCATTTGGGACATACGTCAGAGTGAGTTTCAATTTATACCACCGATTTTGTTACTAAAAGTTACTTAGTAAGTTATTTTAAAGTGTTTTTAAAAAAGATATATATTAAAAAGTAATTCTTTTTCAAAAATCGGGTATTGCAAATAATGGTTCGATTTTAATCAAATTTGATACACTCATAGACAAAGACATAAGAAACGATATTCAGAAATTTCAAGGTTGCAGTTCTTACAATAGTGCAGAAAATCGATAATATATATATATATATAAAAGGCAAGATGTTTATGTGTGTATCTGTTTATCTGCCTGTATGTCTGTATTTTTCTCAGCCCTTTTATTTTAGTTTTTGCTTCGGGTTTGGCTTTAAGTAGGTATAATTGTAGTTTTTAGTCTCAGCCATGATACCATTTACTCAGAGAACTTATTTAGCCTTCAATATTCAGTTTACAGCGAAACAACCTTATTTGATATCGATACCAGGAAATCAAAATTTGACTTACATCCATTCATTTTTCTTTCAGTCTACAGTTTCGCTTTAACTGGAAACAACTATTGCTTTTTAGTCTTTCGTGCCAACGTCCAAAGAGTCTGAGCTCCAGGACCATGGATTACTTTTAAAGATTTCATTACACCCGAACAACGCCGGGCTATACTGCTAGTATATATATATATATATTAGGTGCGATTGGTAAATTGTCGCAATTATTTTATTATTTAAAATATTCTTTAGGCTGAGTTTGAACTCCAGGACCATGGACTAGTTTTGGGGCGTTTTCATTACACCCGAGTAACGCCGGGCTATACTGCTAGTTTAATATACAAGTAGACGGGATGTTACAGTTGAATCATACAAATGAAAATACCGTTAATGTCAGTCAACACAGATAACTGAATGGTAAAAAAGAAAAACCCAAAAATTAGTTTTTAGTTTTCTTTTTTATTATAAAAATGTAGTTTTGTGTTTGTATTTCGTTTTTTGTGGGCAGAACGTTTTCCGTGCGAGCATTACAGATACCTCAAGACATATACGTATGTTCCATCAACTCAACAAAGGCAGTTAAGAGGCGACGTCATAAAAAGCTATGTGAAATACTAGAAGCAAAGAAATTCGAGTAATCTACAACTTTTCGAATTCATTCTTTTGTATGCTGCCTCCCTTCAGGATGGGAGGAGGCAATAACGTCTATCGACATTCTTGTCTATTTAACACTCAGAATTTTCTTTTTCTTTTTTCATTTTTTTTTTTAACATACTTCCTCCCCGCTATTCTGTTTACCATTTGCACACTTTTGTTTCGTTTCTTGTTCATTGTTTGCAACTGTCTCTTTTTATCCATGGTATGACGATAAACTACATCCAACATCAAGGCTTCTGATCGGGAGGTTTCAGGAATATTGAACAACCTTTTAATTGCTGTTGCTCCCGGGCCCACCGTGACCAAGGATCCGTTGGAGGGTCACAGCCTAGGGCAAATCTTCTTCTTGTTCTTGTTCTTGTCCTTGTTCTTCTTCTTCTTCTATGTGCCCTGTCCCTTCAGGACGTAGGCGATCATGGCCCTCCATGTCTCCCTATCCCCTGTGGCTCTTAGCATGTTTGCTCCTGTTGCTCCTGGCAACCCCCGTTCCGTCATCCACCTGATCAGACCCTGCAAATATGTTATCCGCTGCCTTCCTCTGTCTCTCCTTCCTTCCATAGTTAGCCCAAAAACTGGGGTCAAACACTGTGAAAGGATAGAAATACTTTTTATAGTAAAAAATTGTCATTAATACATTTACATAAGGAAAAGATTACCATTAATACTTTTGTATAAGATAAAATAACACCATCAATACATTTGCGTAAGGGAAAAAGATAGTATCAATGTATTTGCGTAAAGGAAAAAGACGCAACCAATACATTTGCGTAAAAGGGAAATACTACTGGCAATAAATTTGCGTAAGGAGAAAAGATACCATCAATACATTTGTGTAAAGGAAAAAGACACAATCAATACATTTGGGTAAAGACGGAAAAACCACCATCAATACATTTGCTTAAGGAGAAAAGGCACCATCAATACATTTGCATAAAAGGGAAAATACACCATCAATACATTTGCATAATGGAAAAAACACCATCAATACATTTGCGTAAGGGGAAAAGACACCATCAATACATTTGATTAAATGGGGAAAAGCCACCATCAATACATTTGCGTAAGGAAAAAGGCACCATCAATACATTTGCGTAAAAGGGAAAAAACACCATCAATACATTTGCGTAAGGAGAAATGACACTATCAATACATTTGATTAAATGGGAAAAGCCACCATCAATAAATTTGTGTAAGGGAAAAAGACACCATCAATGCATTTGCGTAAAGGAAAAAGACACAACCAATACATTTGGGTAAAGGGGGGAAAAGCCACCCTCAATAAATTTGCGTAAGAGAAAAAGACACAATCAATAGATTTGCGTAAGGAGAAAAGGCACCATCAATACATTTGCGTAAAAGAAAAAAATCACAATCAATACTTTTGCGTAAGGAAAGTATACCAGCAAAACATTTCCGTATCGGAAAAATAAATATCACCAGCAGTTCATTTTTGTAAAAGTAGCTACTAATGCACTCAAGAAAATAGAATTTCGGCATTAGATTACCCATAAATTGTCGATATGCCGTCAAACAAGCAAATAAACAAAGTAGTCTCTCTTGTCTTCAGTATGTCATGTGAGTATTAAATTTCCTAAGCCTTCTTTCCTCATAATATGTCCGAGACATTTCAACTATTCTTTATTCTAAATACCAGCGTCCTTTATCGTTGACAGTTTCCATATTATATCCAACGTTGATCATATGCCTCGACCATGTAGTATTCTCAACATCTTTTTGTAGAAACACGGCTCTGTTATCTCAAGTTTTCGATCTGTCCTGAGTTGACATCACAAATTCAGTAACCTTCTCACCGCCGTGACCTGGCTTCTCTGTTTGTCTACAGTACCATCAAAATTGTTCTGATTAGCTTTCCTCCCTGGTGTTCCTGGGGTTTCTTTTTCAGATGTTGATATTTTATTCCATAACTCTACAGAGAATGTGAACATATGGAAACTAATTAAGACTATTTAGAGACTTTAAGGTATTACGATGGCTGTCTCCTTTTTTTTTTAATCATATCACCCCAAGCAAGGCGGTAACGCCACTGATGCGCAGGGGGCTACGTAAGAGTGAAAAGATTAGAAAAGAGAAAGCCGGAAACCACATCCTAAACAGAGAACAAGGGATGAGCCTCTTCACCCGTTCAATAGACGTGGGAGGAGAGTGAACCGGGCAATAGTTTAGTGTATCTACTCCAATTGAAAAACAAAAAAAAGAAAAGAGTAAAAACATTGGAAAAGAGAAATCCGAAAACCACATCCTAAACAGGGAACAATGGATGAGCTTCTTCACCTGTTCAATAGCCGTGTGAGGAGTATGAACCGGGCGATAGTTTGTAAGAATAATGAATAAGAATGTGTGTTTTTATTAGTGTAAGGAACACTGGTATGTTTCGGTCAGTAATCGTGGTTAGCTAAGTTATGACAAAACAGATTAAAGACCAAAATTCCTCTATTCCCCTTCTTTTTGGTCTTGTTCCTCATTTATTTTCGTGTCATTTAAAATAAATATTACTGTATGAATTTAAACGCTCTATTTTATTGGCAATTCAAATTTTATTTTTAGCTGCAATATTTTAAGTAAGAAATTCCTTATTTTGTACTTCACTAGAATATCTTGTCCTTTACTTTTCCAGGTTTAATAACTTGTCCTGTTCGTTTCCAGGTTTAATATAATCTTAAGAATATTACTTTTCATGCGCGCACTTTTCCATGTAATCTATGATTTTTCCAGGCATTTCTATTAATTTAACCACCACATGTTGTAGTTCTTCTCTCCACCATATACAATTATAAATTACATAAAAAAAATGCGCGTATAAAAAGTAATATTCTTATATTATATCAAACCTGAAAAAAAAACAGGACAAGTTATTAAACCTGGAAAAGTAAAGGACAAGATATTCTAGTGAAATAAACAATAAGAAATTTCTTACTTAAAATATTACATTCCAATTTTATTTTTAACTGCAAGATTTTAAGCAAGAAATTTCTTATTTTTACATCACTAGAATATCTTGTCCTTTACTTTTCCAGGTTTAATAACTTGTCCTTTTCTTTTCCAGGTTTAATATAATTTTAAGAATATTACTTTTCATGCGCCTATTTTTCCATTTAATTACAAACTCTTTCCTTGTAAATGCACATAATTTGAAAGCTTACATATGCGATTGTGTAATGGTTAAAGACACGGAATTAACAATCGATCTACTGTTCCACTTCTATACAGGTAAGCTATATTCGCTTAACCGCAAATATCCTTGATATGAATAGGCGTATTTCTACCCCTCCCCCCAGAGATGGGTAATTTAAGAACAGAAATCGAATATCCGTTTTCGAATTCCAGTTGAATTCCTTGCATTCTTTTACGCGCGAATACCCTTGTAAAAGCGTTAAGCCATCTCTTCTACCTTTAGCTATGGGTTAAATAGTAGAACGTATTAAGTTCTGTCGCATTGTTTGGCAACCATTCTACCACTAAAAGTATTGGCAACCTACTGTGAGAAAAGTCAGTCGTGCCTCTTTTGAGACATGATCACCCAAGCGTGTATCATGTATAACACTTAAATGACTAACTGACATTATATTCATTTATCCGCATATATCCTTGGTATGAATATACGTTTTTTTACTATCTAGATATGGATTAATCAGTAAACCTTGTATCAGTAAATTATCTTCAAAAATATCTTACAATCTAAAAATATTTTTCTGGCTTTAAATAACCTGAAAATGATTGAAAAGCAAACTAATCAATTCATTATAATTCTTATCTGTTGCACTTAAATTAAAATTTCCACATTAAACACAAAAATAAGAAAGAAGAGTGAAACACACACACACACACACACACACATATAGATATAAACTTATTCATAAATGGAACTTTATCTATGTGTGTGTGTCTGTATGCATGTGTGTGTTCGTTATATATAGACTCCAAAACGGCTGAACTGATTTTCTTAAAAAATTTACACAGTTGTACTATAAGCGTCTGCGAGTGTTCTTAGCTAGGTCTTCTGCCGAGTTTCCCCCGATAAATATCGAAAATCGATAATCGATAAAATCGTGTTATAAAAGAAGTGGTCCGATTTTAATCAAATTTGATACACTCATAGACAAAGACATAAGAAAAGATATTCAGAAGTTTCAAGGTTGCAGTTCTTACAATAGTGCAGAAAATCGATTATATATATAAAAGGCAAGATGTTTGTTTGTGTGTCTGTTTATCTGCCTGTATGTCTGTATTTTGCTCAGCCCTTTTATTTTAGTTTTTGCTTTGGGTTTGGCTCAAGGTAGGTATAATTGTAGTTCTTAGTCTCAGCCATGATACCATTTACTCAGAGGACTGATTTAGCCTTCAAAATTCAGTTTACGACGAAAAAAACTTATTTGATATCGATAGCAGGAAATCAAAATTTGAATTACATACATTCATTTTTCTTTCAGTCTACGATTTCGCTTTAACTGGTAACAACTATTGCTTTTTAGTCTTTCGTGTCAACGTCCAAAGAATCTGAGCTCCAGGACCATTTATTAGTTTTAAAACTTTCATTACTCCCGATCAACGCTGGGCTATGCTGCTAGTATATATATATATATATATATATATATATATATATAAATCCAGGTGAAGAGGATCCAAGGTTTTATGGTTTTGAGTCCCCTGACATTTAGTTTTGTATAAACTCTGCTCAATACAATAAATATTGTAGAGCTTAATATAATAATATAATTATGAATTAAATGTGCATTGCGACACAGAAAGTTTTATGTTTCGAGATACAATCTTGTCATCACGCAATGTTGGACATTGGTTGTGAAAATGTTGGACATGATTTACATTTACATTAACTGATGACGAGATTCTATCTCGGAACATAGAAATTTCCGTGTAGCAATGCACATTTAATTCATAATTATATATATATATATATATATATATATATATATATATATATATATATATATAAAACTCAACATGTAGTTTCAAGTGGTTATAAACTATAGTTCATTTCTATGAGCTATTTAGCTCATTTCATCAGACCTTACAATATTCCTTCCATTTGGTACAAACCATTTTGCCGGATTAAGCATTTTCTTTAACTGAAGAGAAGGATAAAAATAAAAAAAATAAAAAATGAAAATAAAATAAGAATAAAAAATAAGATGAATGATTCTTATTTTATTTTCATTTTTATTTTTTTATCTTTCTCTCTCACAGCCAATCTCAAGTGGAACGACTACATTGAATTAACAGCCAAATTTACTGCCAGGAAGGCTGGTTCACTGTGTCGGGTAGGGAAGTTTTTCTCGCTTGAATTCATATTGCACATATACAAATGAACTATCCGCCTGTGCATTGAATACTGTTGTCATATCTGGTTGGGTTCCACCGCTATTGATCTGGGTGTTATCGACAAAATGCAACAGAGTATCTGCAATTTAACTGATCTCGACCTGGCAGCTAAACTCCAGTCATCTCACCAACGAGATTTGGCTTTCCTTCAATTCTGTTACAAATATTTCCTTGGTTTCTGCTTTAACGAATTAGCCCACTAATGCTCCCTCTACACGAATTTTCTAGAGCAAATAGACGGGCAGCAAGGTTTCATCCTTTTACCTTCAAAATCGTTAAATGTAACCGTCTTTTCTACTACAACAGTTTCTTTTCTCGCACTTTTGTGGACCTCCCTTTCGTATACTTGCTTCCCTGATAGCTACAATCTTCAGAAGTTTGAATGCAACGTCAACTGTCATCTATTAGCTCCTTTACTACTACCATTTATTAACGTTTCATCGACACCTCTGTATCTTGTTGTTCTCTCTTTCCAATCTAGTCTCATGTAAGTCTCTTTATTCCAGGCCATCCATCCTTCTCTTATCAATTCTCTGACGCACCCTAGTAACCTGTTTCTCGTTCTATTCGCTCCCTACAAAAGTATTCTTTTGCTAACCTCTTATGTAGCCCCTTAATCACTAGTAGCAGTCATGCCTTACTTAGGGTGAAACGATAAAAAACATGATTATACTATCAAATAAGCTCTTCATTTAGTTCAAGTTAAGGTGAATTTTTCGGCATAAGGACATCTACGAGGGTCATTCAATAAATAAGGTGAATTTTTCGGTATTAAGACTTCTACGAGGGTCATTCAATAAATAAGGTGAATTTTTCGGTATAAGGACTTCTACGAGGGTCATTCAATAAATAAGGTGAATTTTTCGGTATAAGGACATCTACGAGGGTCATTCAATAAATAAGGTGAATTTTTCGGTATAAGGACTTCTACGAGGGTCATTCAATAAATAAGGTGAATTTTTCGGCATAAGGACTTCTACGAGGGTCATTCAATAAATAAGGTGAATTTTTCGGTATTAAGACTTCTACGAGGGTCATTCAATAAATAAGGTGAATTTTTCGGTATAAGGACATCTACGAGGGTCATTCAATAAATAAGGTGAATTTTTCGGTATAAGGACTTCTACGAGGGGCATTCAATAAATAAGGTGAATTTTTCGGTATAAGGACATCTACGAGGGTCATTCAATAAATAAGGTGAATTTTTCGGTATAAGGACTTCTACGAGGGGCATTCAATAAATAAGGTGAATTTTTCGGTATTAAGACTTCTACGAGGTTCATTCAATAAATAAGGTGAATTTTTCGGTATAAGGACTTCTACGAGGGTCATTCAATAAATAAGGTGAATTTTTCGGCATAAGGACTTCTACGAGGGTCATTCAATGCAATGTGTCCAGCAGTCTTACGGTGTTATATACACATTTCTTTCCTCTTTCTCAATTATGATCTTAAAAATAATCTAATAAATCTTATTCAGTAGCGTTTTTGTAATCTTTTATAATTTTTTTAACAGTTTCTACTTGTCAAATACAGTTAAACAAACTGCATATTTTGCTTGTGGCACTTCATAATCAGAATTCTGGCTTGAATATATTTTTCCATTCAATTTACCTAATACAAAAGATGTCAACTTTATTTGGATCTATTCTAGAAATAATAATATTTTGAAGTCAATAAGCAAAAACCTTCTAAAATTAAGTATTTCTGTACATTTTTTTTCAGACGATCTTTTTAAATGTTCAAAAATTGGTAATCACAAAATATTTTTTCAAAATCACTACCGTTTTTTGAGAAAATGAGTTTAAAGGTTAAGTTAAGAATAAAAATTAGAATGTTAGAATTTTATTCAAGTGTTCAGTGAAAGCCTTTTAGCGCAGTCTTATAAAATTTACAATTTACTGAAGTTTCACAAATTGTTTACAGACAAATTGTTTACAGACAAATTGTTTACAGACAAGATGCATAACAGAAGCACATTATTACTAAATCTTTTTTACCATGAAATAAGACCTTTATTTACTTCAAATGGAATTTATGCAAAATAATGTAGCTATATTATAATGTAATATATTATACAGTACAGTAGTTTCAGTTTGATTTTTAATAGACAATGAAACTTTAAAACATTTCGGTTTATAATTTGTATCTAGTAGTAATATGCTGTTATAAATTCTTAATCTTTTTTTTTTTAATCATGTCACCCCAAGCAAGGCATTCCACTGCCACTATAGCGCAGGGGGTTACACAGGGCGATAGACGAGTTAGGATGTACATAGGGGGAGAGTTGGGGAGAATGCGAGGGTTAGTGTGTTAGGAGGTGTCTATGGACCTTAGATTTAAACTCCTGGAGGTTATAGCCATCGGGGAAGCAAGCATGCGGAAGGGAATTCCACAGGCGGGAAGTGCGAGAAAAGCTGTTGGAGTAGAAATTGCGGTTACATTTCATCGGTTTCACTGTAAAATGTTGGGACCTAGTTGCCAATCTAGTATCTCGTGCGAACTCACACCTAGGGGGCACCCGACCAGAATTGGCAACAGTATTCAAAATTATCATCTAATAAATGATCTTACAAATCGTATTCATTGAGTAGACATTTTTTTTTATCTTTTACAATGTTTTTAAACGATCTTTATATATAAAATACAGTTAATCAAATTGCATATTTTGCTTGTGGTGATTCATAATTAGAATTTCGGTTTGAATATATTTTCCATTCAATTGTATGTAATACAAAAGATATCAACTAATTGGATATATTCGTGAAATGGTAAAATTCTGAAATCAGTTTTTAAGCAAAGACTTGCGGAAATTAGATATTTTTGTATATTTTTAAAATGATATTTTAATCTAAAGGCTGGGAAAATGGCAAAAGCTTTAATGCTAATGGTTGGTTTCATTACTTTTTCCTATAAAACTCCAGTTTTCACACAATGCTGATATAAAAAGATTGAAAAAATCGACGTGTTACTTATTAGTATAGACTCAGACATGGCGGTAACGTTACTACCAATAACTGAGCAATATTAAAAAGATGATATATATGTAGATATATATATTGGAGTAAGAACAATCTATTCGTTCAAAATTCCGTGAGGGTTACCCAGATTAATGAACTATTAACTGAAGAATGCTAGTAGGTATAACAACCTAAATTTGATAGCAACAACAAAGATGAGGATATTAATCCGATTGTAAATAATGTAAAAAACCTCTCATTCCACAAATTTGAACCGGAAAAAAAAGTTAACCCAAAGATTTCTTATTCCTCTTCATATTTGTTGCAACTCACTTAAAATTATCAATTGAACAAGATCTGACTTAGTTTTTTTCTTCTCTGGATTTTTCCAAAGGATCACTTCACTTGGATGCCATTATTGAAATTATCAAGTATCCCTAGACATGGACAGATGAATAAGTACAATCCAGTTCCATAGGTTAGGGCTCAGTTTGAAATTCAATAAATTTTACCAGGATTGACTGATACATGAAGAAGGCAAAAAGATGATCGAAACTTTCTGATAACAATAACTCAGATAAGTGTTTCGGATTCCGGGTGAGGAACCACACAAAATAATGAACAACAAAACAGATATTGGAGATAGAGAAATAGATTATATTAAACGTAAAGATAAAACTGGAACGCAGGTTAGTAATCCAGGAATACGATTAGTAAGGAATATATATATATATATATATATATATATATATATATATATATATATATACAAGTCTTTGAAGTGAAGCCGTGCTGGAATACGTGTAAGACTATTCTGGCTGAGTGGAGCTCAGAACTTCTGTGACTACTGACGCGGTATTCTCTGTGTAACTCCGGTATCTCTCGGTAACTTACAGACATTTTTTTTTTAATCATATCACCCCGAGCAAGGCGATAACGCCGCTGATATGCAGAGGGATACGTAAGAGTGAAAAGATTGGAAAAGAGAAAGCCGGAAACCACATCCTAAACAGGAAACAAGGGATGAGCCTCTACACCTGTACAATAGACGTGGGTGGAGTGTGAACCGGGCGATAGTTTAGTTTATCTACTCCAATTGAGAAAAAAAAAATGAAAAAGAAAAAAAAAAGAAAATTGAAAAGATTGGAAAAGAGAAAGCCGGAAACCACATCCTGAACAGGGAACAAGAGATGAGCCTCTACACCTGTACAATAGACGTGGCTGGAGTGTGAATCGGGCGATCTATCTACTCCAGTTGAGAAAAAAAAATGAAAAAGAAAAAAAAAAGTAAAGTGAAAAGATTGGAAAAGAGAAAGCCGGAAACCACATCCTCAACAGGGAACAAGGGATGAGCCTCTACACCTATACAATAGACGTGGGTGGGGTGTGAACCGGGCGATAGTTTAGTCTATCTACTCCAATTGAGAAAAAAAAATGAAAAAGAAAAAAAAAGAAAATTGAAAAGATTGGAAAAGGGAAAGCCGGAAACAATATCCTAAACAGGGAACAAGGGATGAGCCTCTACACCTGTACAATAGACGTGGGTGGAGTGTGAACCGGGCGATAGTTTAGTCTATCTACTGCAATTGAAAAATAAATAAATAAAAAATAAAAATAAAAAGTAGACTTTAACTAAGTTTTAACTTAGTTTAAGTCCAGTAAAAAAAAATTTCTTTGAAAAAAATACAAAAAAAAAACGCACTCGTTCAAATAACTATGAAACTTTTAAAATTAGCCACAACAAAAAATTAAAATAAAATCAAAGCAAAATCATTACTTACTAGTAAAGTTGTTCCCAACCCCACCAAAAAAAAAAAACAACAAAAAAACACGTGCTCAACCAGTGATAGAAGAATTAGTTTATCTTTTTGGATTCTACGTGCATGTATGTATTACACTACTCGTACGATGTCTCCCCTGGGAATTGACATTGCATTTAAATTCCTAGAGGTTTGGAATGAGAAAAAAGCTACCCTGAAGAATAACTGGGTGAGCAATAACTGAGTAGGGCTAAATAAGACATGGCCAGTTGAACAAGAATAATCTAGAGCTGGAGATGAAACCGAGTTTGAAATTCCCTGCAGATTACTTGGATCAATATGAAGCTATAGGGAGATGGTAAATGCTTATTGATTCGGCCTTGTGTCATACATAACCGAACTCCCTACAACTTACTATGATTCGCTATCATCGGTATGAAAGGCAGCTTTGGACTTATTCACAAAAAAAGCAATGAAAAACATATCACAATCAACATTGAACAGATTATCCAGGTAAATGAATAAGAGAGTTTCTTTTTCAATATTTACCTATTATCTGAAGATGAAAAGAAAATTATTTAAATAATTTACAGTTAGACTAACTCATCTTTGTTCCTATCACGATGTCTATTGCCTCTTAGGTATTTTATTAGGAATCAGGAGTTTGATTCCTTATTTAACTGGACCTGAATGAGATCACGGTATGAAAGGCAGCTTTGGTCTTATTCACAAAGGAAACAATGAAAAACATATCAGAATCAACATTGAACAGATTATCCAGGTAAATAAATTAGGGAGTTTCTTTTTTAATATTTACTTATTATCTAATGATGAAAACTGTTTGGGCTTAACAAAAAGGAAAAAGTACGAAAATGTACAGAGGGAGAAGAGAGTGAGACAAAGTGGGAAAGTCTACAGGGGAGGAAGGAAGAGGTATATATATATATATATATATATATATATATATATATATATATATATATATATATTGTAACTAAGTTCTTGAACTCGTAGGTTTATTTACCTTTTTGTTCATGCATTTACTTTTATAAAGAGTGCTCGATACAAATGTAGAGCGTTTTACTGTAATGATTGTTACAATGTTTTTAAATTCATAGTATCACTACACAAAAAAATTTCTCATGTTTCGAAGCCAGCCCATTATGTTTTGGCTTCATCCTCTGGTGATTTTTTTTAGAAAAAAAAATTTTTTAAAGTAAACCTAACTGTAATAATACATTTTTTTCCCCTTTTTTTAAAAAAAACATCACCTGAGGATGAAGCCAAAACATAATGGGCTGGCTTCGAAAAATGAGAAATTTTTTGTGTAGTGATACTATGAATCTATAAACATTGTAACAACCATTACAGTATATATATATATATATATATATATATATATATATATATATATATATATATATATATTGACATTATTTATTTATTTCTATTATTATACATATATATGTTTGATATTTCAAACCGGCCTCGACCTTTCATCAGAAACAAATGATTTTAAAATTTAAACTAGAAGCGTCCGTCGCGAGAAGCGTCCGTCGCGTGATGTAGAAAGCAATAGAGTTTGAATATTTTTAAAAGTAAACCTAGCTGTGATAATACTTTTAAATGCTGTTTTAAAGAAAAATACTCTCATACTCACACAGAAAGAAAGAAAAATACTGGGTTTTAAAATTAAATACATATAGGCTAGGGTTAAATAGGGACTTAGGTGTTTTGAATTTTGTTTTAAAAATATATTTTAAGTGTATCAAAAAAATGTTTAATTATTGAAATTGTATTGTATTCAAAAATGTTATGGTGGTAATAATTTTTTCTTTCGAAAATGTATTATGGCAATATTTTTTTTCCTTCAAAAATGTATATTTTTCTATAAAAGTCTATTTTCACATGTATATTTCTCTAAAAGTGTATTTTTATACTTTTGTAGTGTTTTGCCCCCCGTTTGGGGAGTTAACTATTTGCTCATAGTTGGGACTCTAACAGGTGCTACTTTCCGGGTCAGGGTGGACCTGGGAACAACAGCAATTAAGAGATGATTCCATGCGCCTCACAACCTCCTAATCAGGACCCAGGACCACTAGTGAACAGGAAATTGAACCTGTAGTGTAGCGGGTTAACTTAAAACTTCACAATTTACACACCGCCCTGTATATCCTTTCCTTTCTCTCTACCTTTGCAACTGTCATCACACCTGTATTCCCAGCCTTCTCTTGCTCCTTTCTAAATGGTTCGTCCTTCTCTTCATTCTTTTCTATCTAATCTTTTTACTCTTATGTCGCCCCCTGCACATTAGTGGCGTTACCACCTTGCTCGGAGTGATATGATTAAAAAAAATCTCTTCTGGACGGTCTCCTTGGTTAAGCTAGTAAATGCTGTCATAATCGTCGCCTTCAGTTTATTTTTGGTGTTACAAGTAATTTTGTTAGTCGCTCGCTCAACTACGACCCACGCATAATAAGCAAAGGGGGTTTTAGCATGGGGGATACGTGGCCAGATATAAGGGGTGATGTGGTTGAAGAAATGATCTGACATACATGCTTGTGTGACTTGGTGCAGAGTCTTGTTGCAAGATATAGGGACTTCCAGCAACCACCCTCTTGACCCAGGACAGTACTACCTCCTCAAGACACTTGATATAGGTTTCCATGTTGAGTACGAGGCTCGTGGTAAGAGGAATGGAGACATAACGTCACCATACGCCATGATGCTGACTGCATATATTATCCAACTATTTCCAATTCCTCTACACTGCCCTCTGATTGACACGCAAACACTCTGAAATGTTTGTATTGATTGTTTCCAGTGCGAATGCCAAGGAGTACAGCATGCGTTTTTTAAATTCCTGGAGGAGTGAACTGCGTCATGGTGCTTTTTTCCTGACAGGAGATACCCAACTGACCCAACTATACTATGCAAGCGACAAAATCAAAAACAATCAACGTGCATGCACCAAATTAAAAAAAATGAAATGGCCACAATTTACAAATTGCACCCTCTTTCTCTCTCTCTCTCTCTATATATATATATATATTCTAAACATATGCTATTAAATATAAGAGACAATGAATGTCTATTATGTTTAATCATGAGCCGTTCTAAACGTCGTATTTTTGCTTTAATTTCAGTTGAAAATAAAGACAAAAATTCTCCAACATTTGGATAATTATTTATTGGTTTTCTTCTAAGCTTTCGGCTCACATGAGCCATCTTCAGAGAGGTTGTTTAAACTGAAACATTATAAAATCCACCATCACCGACGATTTTATTTTGTGTTGACATAAAACTCCGCTTGGCAACGGCAATAGTTACCAAAAATAATAAACGCAGTTCTTAAGTTTGCGATGCGGTTTTATGACGTCACACCGCGGGATAGCGCGAAATGACAACAAAACCATCTAGTCAAATGCAATGTAATATGTTATTTCCTGTTTTAAAGTTGATTTTATTGAGTGTTGGTTGTTTTGATTTGATGTACATGGCCTCCAATATCTGCAGGTTCCTCTTACTGAGAGTATGAGTAAGGATCACCGCATTGTTGACCAAAACCTGTCTGATATTACCTACTTGTTTATATTTTTCAGAGAAATGTTGTTTAATAGTACTATATATATATATATATATATATATATATATATATATATATATATATATATATATTAATGCAGGTTTCATTGAATAATATAGACAAGTTTTGTCTATTAATTTTGTGTAGGATCCGTTCATACCGTCTGATATACTTGATGGTGATGTCGTTAAAAGACAACAAAAAATCACAGTATTTGTTGAATTTTTTATCAGGTCTAAGCTTTCGGCTCACATAAGCCATTATCAAAGAGTAAATAATAACACACAGTAAACATAGAACATTTAAGCTATTAACAATAAAGATAATTGAATTGAAAATATAAGTCCATCCCTACCGTGGCGGATGGCCGAAGACAGTGACAAAATAGTGGTGTTGTGGTCCCTGGTCTGATTACAGACATTTGAGTACGTTGTTGGAAATATCGAAATTGATTGTATTCAAACCAGGTTTAAACTGTTTAATGTAGAGTGCTTCGAGGATTTTTAGTTTCTGCTTATTATTTTCTTGTTTGAGTATGTACGTGTTATCAACAAGCGTTTTTCTCAGAAGTGTGCGTTGATAACCGTGTTGTTCTAAATGACGGAATATATTTGAATTTTTATTTAAGTGCAACGTCAGACGCCGTGAGAGCGAATTTGTGGTGTGGCCGATGTAGATATTATTGAGATTGTTAGAGATACATTCTCTAAATGGACATATGAATTTATATACTACATTGGTCTTTTGCAAATCACTAACGGTGGGGGAAGAGTCGTTGCGGACAAATGAATTAGATGTAGTGGATTTAGTGTAATATATAATGAACTTAATTCTTTTGTTAGAGTCTGTCGGAGAAATATTAGTATTTATGAGTTTTTTTAGGATGTTTTCATCTAGTTGGTAGAAAAAACTCATAAATACTAATATTTCTCCGACAGACTCTAACAAAAGAATTAAGTTCATTATATATTACACTAAATCCACTACATCTAATTCATTTGTCCGCAACGACTCTTCCCCCACCGTTAGTGATTTGCAAAAGACCAATGTAGTATATAAATTCATATGTCCATTTAGAGAATGTATCTCTAACAATCTCAATAATATCTACATCGGCCACACCACAAATTCGCTCTCACGGCGTCTGACGTTGCACTTAAATAAAAATTCAAATATATTCCGTCATTTAGAACAACACGGTTATCAACGCACACTTCTGAGAAAAACGCTTGTTGATAACACGTACATACTCAAACAAGAAAATAATAAGCAGAAACTAAAAATCCTCGAAGCACTCTACATTAAACAGTTTAAACCTGGTTTGAATACAATCAATTTCGATATTTCCAACAACGTACTCAAATGTCTGTAATCAGACCAGGGACCACAACACCACTATTTTGTCACTGTCTTCGGCCATCCGCCACGGTAGGGATGGACTTATATTTTCAATTCAATTATCTTTATTGTTAATAGCTTAAATGTTCTATGTTTACTGTGTGTTATTATTTACTCTTTGATAATGGCTTATGTGAGCCGAAAGCTTAGACCTGATAAAAAATTCAACAAATACTGTGATTTTTTGTTGTCTTTTAACGACATCACCATCAAGTATATCAGACGGTATGAACGGATCCTACACAAAATTAATAGACAAAACTTGTCTATATTATTCAATGAAACCTGCATTAATGAAAAAATGCTGCCAAAATACACACAATATATATATATATATATATATATATAAAATATTTATTCAGTGTCTTGTGTCTTGTAAAGTAAGGTGGTTATTTTAAATTCAATTTAAAATAACCACATCACTTGACAAGACACAAGAAGTCTCGAAATAAAATAGCTACTTTTATAGTGATATTATAACATATTCATGTTATAATTTCTGAATAAATATTATTAGCTCTACTTTGTATTGAGCACTTTTTTAAGAATAGTGTTTCTTTGGATAAGGAATATTATTCCACCCATACCTGTATATATATATATATATATATATATATATATATGTAAAGTACGTATATTTTGGTATCATCTTTTCTTTTAAACAAGTTGTGTTAAACGATAGAGACAACATAGTCTTATATATTTTCTTTCGAATTTTTTCATATTTTCTGATTAGACTTTTTATTTCCGAATTATATTTGTATAAAACGTGTCCAAAAGTTGTCCTGATACTTAAGAACGTCATCGTTCATCATCAGAGACTATATTACTTGGCAGACCGCCTGCAGTCTCTCTCCCACCGGCGTGACGTGGCTTCCCTGTGTCTCTTCTATAAATACTTTCACGGCTTCTGCTCCGATGAACTTAGATCACTGGTGCCCCCTAAATACGAATTTGAACGAGATACTAGATTAGCAACTAGATCCCACCCTTTTACAGTGAAACCGATAAAATGCAGCCGTAACTTCTACTCCAACAGTTTCTTTCCTCGCACTTCCCGACTGTGGAATTCTCTTCCACACGATTGCTTTCCCGACGGCTACAATCTCCAGGAGTTTAAATGTAAGGTCAATAGACACCTCCTAACACACTAACCTGCTCCCATTCTATCAAACACTCTTCCCATCTGCCCAACCCTCATCCTCGCTATCCTTACTCATCTGTCACCTTCCTCCTGACATTCCCTATGTCTAACCACTCCTTCTCTTTACCTTCCCCTATGTAGCCCCATGCGCAATAGTGGCAGTGGAATGCCTTGCTTGGGGTGAGATGATTAAAAAAAAAATTACAGTTTAAAATCAAAACAAGAAAGCAGGAAAAGTGTTACAACATTTTAAAAGAAAATAAATAAACGTTATGAAAAATGTTTAAATTCAAAGGCAGCAATAATGCAGACAACATGGTCTCGTGAAGATATATGCTCACGTAGACGCGTGAATTACATGGAATACTTGGTTGTTAAATATTTTAAATGCCGTAAAAATACGTTAGAGAATTTCAACTTCTAAGGAAATATTTATGTAAATTATCAAATTACTCAGAGGCAAAGAATTATTTACGTTAATTATATTTCAAATAAACTCTCTAAACACAACCGAATGCATGGTCATCAATAAAAAGGGCAGCCCAAAATGCCAAATACAGGTCGGGGATACCAGAATCAAGCAGGTACAAAAATTTAAATACCTGGGAAGCGGTATAACAGAAGACGGAAAGTGCGACACAGAGATCCGAAGGCGAATTGGCATGGCGAAGGAAGCATTCCAGAAGTTGAGTAAATTATTAAGAAACAGGAAAATTTCGCTAGAAACTACGAAGAGAGTACTGGATTGCTACGTGCTGTCAGTTCTTCAATATGGCAGTGAATGCTGGACAATATCATCAAAGATGTAGGAAAAACTTGAAGCAACTGAAATGTGGTTCTACAGAAGGTTGTTGCGAATATCGTGGATCTAGCATGTGAGCAATGATGATGTTTTGAAAATGATGGAAACAAAAAGAAATTAATACTGAACATCAGGAAGAGACAGCTGAAGTTCCTGGGACACGCAATGAGGAAGGAGGGCTTGGAGAATCTGATGCTGACAGGCCAGATAAAAGGTAAAAGAGACAAGGGAAAGTAACGGATAACATATTTGAAGGACCTAATCAGGTGGATGACGGAACGAGGAGTGCATGATGTAACAGGAGAAGGCGTGCTCAGAGCAACCAGGGACAGGGAAAAGTGGAAGGCCATGATCGCCTACGTCCTGAAGGGACAAGGCACATAGAAGAAGAAACACAACTAAGTATATGTCCAGAAACTTGGTAAGCTGTGCGATTTATAAGAGTTTTTTTTTTACTTCTATGTAGTTCCTCTAAAAATTTTAGGCGTGTAATATCTGCTTGTTGATCAGTAATTTTCGTATTGTCTATAAGAATTTTACAAATGTCAGAATGCTGAAGGGAAGCAGTATGCGACTTAAGATGTTGTGTAGTGATTCCAGTGCCATTACACAACATCTTAAGTCGCATACTGTTTGCCGTCAGCATTCTGACATTCGTAAAATTCTTATACAAATATAATTCGGAAATAAAAGTTTAATCAGAAAAAAGGAAAAAATTCAAAAGAAAATATATAAGACTATGTCGTCTCTATCGTTTAACATATCTTGTTTATATATATATATATATATATATATATATATATATATATATATATATATATATATATATATATATATATATATATATATATTATATTGTATATATATATGTATATATATATTGTATATATATATATATGTATATATATATATATTGTATATATATATTGTATATATATATATTGTATATATATATGTATATATATATTGTATATATATATATATTGTATATATATATTGTATATATATATTGTATATATATATTGTATATATATATGTATATATATATTGTATATATATATATATATATATATATATACATTGTATATATATATATATATATTGTTTGTATATATATATATTGTTTGTATATATATATATATATATATATGTGTGTGTGTGTGTGTGTGTGTGTGTATACAAGTTATTATCTTGTTTCTCATTCCGCATCTCTAAGGGGAAAATCCTCAATAATGTAATATATCGTTTTATAGACATAAACAGTGTAGAAGCAAATATCAAGAATCCCTAGTGACAATTATCATGTAGGATATATATATACTGGAAAATCAATAAGTAATGGATTGTAAAGTCCTTCCTATTTCATGAATTATTCGGTTTTGCATTCTTTGCAGTAAAACAAAATCGTATTTTTTTTATTTTTTATTTTAATTTATATTGGCATGGTATTTTTTTTATGTAGTGTGATTGATTTCAATCTCACGGGATTTTGAACAGTAACATTCACAAAAGTTCTCCAAAACACACACACACTCTCTCTCACACACTCTCTCTCTCTCTCTCGATATATATATATATATTATATATATATATATATATATATATATATATATAATTTAGATGTGAAAAAAGGAGGAAAATCTAAAAAAGACAAATATGTGTACATCTTCTATGGGACGTACGTTTTATCAAATCGGATTGTACAGTCACTTGATCGATTAAAACGTTTATATTCTTTTTTTTTTCCTTTTTTCCTTGTTTTCTTTTCGTTTTTTGTTTTTGTTTTTTTTTCTTGGCTCTTCTTTTTTCCCTTTATTCTCGTCCAAATCTGTTCGAATCACTTCTTTTTACAGATTAGGTAATTGTTAACAACGACGCCATTGCTGTCTACACAACAGGGCGTGTCACGAACATCCTGCTGTGTGTGTTTTTGAAAACCTTCACTGTCATCTTAGAATTCATATAACCTACCTTCTGGAAACATCAATACGTTATCTTATACAATTTCCCTTCAGGACGTAGACGATCATGGCCCTCCACAACTTCTTATCCCTTGAAAGTTATAACACCCCTTCTCCTGTTATCCCTGCATTCACTTACACACAAATACCCTTGGGAAAGGTATTAATCCGTCTTTTCCCTCCAGATATGGGTTAAATGATAGGACAGATTGGGTTCTATAGCCTTGGCTGGCAACCAGTCTACCGCAGAAAACAATGGCGAGCTGTGAGATAATCTTCTGCCCAGTCAGTCATGTCTCTTTCGAGACATGATCGCCTAAAGCGTATATCACGTATGGCACTTAACTGACTGAATTAGTAGTGTCAGGCTTGATCAAAATTCATTTGATTGGCGAGGAGACTTGAGTTACCTCTCTAGGCAGCAGGCCTTGGCAATGGGATATCGAATCAGTGCGCTACCCAGACCATATGCGCCCTATCCTCGCCGCCTGTTGTACTATCAAATGTCCCAGGAATTTCAGTTGTCTCTTCCTGATGCTCACTATTAATTTTCTTTTCGTTTCCATCCTTTCCAAAACCTCATCATTGCTCACGTGCTCGATCCATGATATCCGCAGCATCCTTCTGTAGAACAACATTTCCGCTCCTTCAAGTTTTTCCTTCATCTTCGATGATATTATCCAACATTCACTGTCATATTGAAGAACTGATATCACATAGAAATCTAGCACTCTCTTCTTTGTTTCTAGGGAAATTTTCCTGTGTCTTAGTCCTTTACTCAGCTTCTGGAACGCGTCCTTCGCCATACCAATTCGCTTTCGGATCTCTGTGTCGCACTTTCCATCTCCTGTTATAACACTTCCTAGGTATTTAAATTTTTGTACTTGCTTGATTCTAGTATCCTCGGCCTGTATTTGGCATTTTGGTTTGTTCCTTTTGCTGATCATGATTATTTAATCCAAACAAGGATATAAAGTCACTAAGAAACAAGAGTTAACTGATTATAAAAGAAACTGAGAAGACATTAAGAAGAGAGAGAGTTTTCGTTCGACGTTGAATTTAAATTGTTTTTAAAAACAAAGACAACATTGAAGTCTTTGTAAGGCCAACTGGCTTTGAGAATTCGACACTTATACAGAATGTCCATAAAGTTCGTGTGCACTTTAAAACATTTATAACTTTATTTGTATTTGCAATAGAAATAATTTGTAAAAAAGATTAGAAAGAAGTAAATCTATATATTTTAAGATTTTATTGAAATTTTATTTACGTTTCCACTTATCCTCCATCATTAGCAATACAAAGGGTAATACGATTTTGCAGGTCACGGAAAATATTTGCCAACTGATTCACAGTAATATAATCTTTATACAGGGTGTCCATAAAGTTTGTGTGTACTTTAGAAAAATTATAGCTTTATTTGTATTTGCGATAGGAATAATTTGTAAAAAGGATTAGAAAGAAGTAAATCTATATTTTTTTAAAGGTTTTATTGAAATTTTATTTAAGTTTCCACATGTCATCCATTATTGGCAATACAAAGGGTAATACGATTTTGCAGGTCACGGAAAACATTGCCAACAGATTTACAGTAATGCCTGAAATCATATTAGTAATTTTAGCTTTCAAATCTTCTAATGAACTAGGTTTGGTTGCATACACAATTGTTTTCACATGACCCCACCCAAAGAAAATCTAATGGAATCAAATCTGGCGAACGTGAAGGTCAATAAAATGGTCAACCCCTTCCGATCCATTTGTTTTAAAAAATTATTCAATAACTATACTTAAAACTAGATACATTAAACTTCATAACATTTTTTACAGATTATTTCTATCACTAATACACATAAAGTCATAATTTTTTAAAAATGCACAAGGACTTTATCGACACCCTGATTGAGAAACAGTGAATAAGCTATCTAACTGAATTTTGAAGGCTAAATATGTCTTCTGAGTAAAATGGTATCATGTCTGAGACTAAGAACTACAATTATACCTACGTAGAGCCAAACCCGAAGCAAAAACTAAAATAAAAGACTGAAAAAACTAGACATACATGAAGATAAACAAACACACACAGAAACATCTTGCCTTATATATATATATATATATATATATATATATATATATATATATATATATATATATATATATTATCGATTTTCTGCATTATTGTAAGAACTACAACCTTGAAACTTCTGAATATTGTTTCTTATGTCTTTGTCTACGAGTGTATCAAATTTGATTAAAATCGGACCACTCCTTCTATAACTCAATCTTTTCTATTATCGATTTTCGATATTTATCGGGGGTACCTCGACACAAAACCTAGCTAAGAACACTCGCAGATGCTTATAGTACAACTGTGTAAATTTTCAAGAAAATCCTTTCAGCCGTTTCGATGTCTATAGGTAATGGACACACACACACACACACACACACACACACACACACACACACACACACACACACACACACAGACAAAGTTCCATTTACAAATAAGTTTAGTTTTAGATCGTCGCACATTATTTCTAATCGCCGCAGATTGCAGACTCTCAGCGGAAAGTTGTTGGGGCCATCTGTTATCGCGACAAGGCGCCAGACACCATGGCTTTTGCTACCTGATGTGTGGTAGATTTAAGTTTCGGCAACGCCTTCATTTAAATTAACGCAGACCTACCATTCCCGATTTAATACCATCACCTTCGGCAATTGTGTAATTGGTGACATGACTGCAAAAATAATGTAATAAAACTTAGATATTGTATTTCTCCGAAACGCTGATTAATAGCTCCTCGTAAAGAGGCTTATATTATATCGCCGCTGAATACCAAGTCTCCTAATTTATCAAGACAGAACATATTAACTGTGCACGGATCAATAAATCTGTAAAACCGACCAGATATTTCCTTTATGCGCCAAGTCCGTTCGGGATGTTACCTCTACACAATACCCTTTCCTATGCAACTCTAAATAATATTTGTCGCCTCTCTGTTCTAATTCTACCATTTATTGACACAAATTCCTTAGTTTGATGACTAGCTATTTCTCTTACTTATAACATGTTCTGTGAGTGCTAAATTCTCCAAGTCGTCTTTCCTCGTTGCGTGTCGCAGAAATTTAAACTGTCTCTTTCGTTATTTACGCTGTTTCAGTCAGTCAGATTAGGCGATCATGTCTCGAAAGAGACTGGGCAGAAGATTATCCTGCAGTAGGTTGCCATTAATTTCTGTGATCCAAGGAGAGTGTACTTGGGTCTTTCTCTAAAAATGGAAGCAAAAAAAAAAAAAAAAAGACAACGAAAAATAAAGAATTTAAAATAATTATGATAGAATAATTTTTTTCTCGATTTTTTTTGTTTTTGTTTTTTTCGCTTCAAAGTGTAGGGTGCCTTTTTTAAAAATAGAAGCGTTATTTTTCTTCATTTTATTTTGACCTTTTCAACTATTTTACCAAAATGACACAAAGAGATTGAACACAAGCAGCATGTCAGTCAGGGATACACGCTTGGGCGATCATGTCTCGAAAGAGACATGAATGACTGAGCAGAAGATTTTGTATTCTGCTATTTAAACTATAGCTGAAGGGAGAAGAGACGGATTGTATTAATAATTAGTAATTAGTGGGGGATCAGTTTATTACTTCATAACAATCGAAAACCGATCCCCCACTTTATGCCAAGTAGAAGCTTTACTTATGTTTCCAACTATTATCTTCATTCAGTCAGTTAAGTGGTATACACGCTTGGGCGATCATGTCTCTTTCGAGACATTACTGAATGGGCCGAAGATTATCCCACAGTAGGTTGCCATTAATTTCTGCGGTAGGCTGGTTGCTAGCAAAGGCTTTAGAACCCAAACTGTCCTGCTATTTAACCCATAACTGGAGGGAAAAGACGGATTAATACTTCCCAAGGGTATTTGCGCGTAAGTGAATGCAACGAATTCAACTGGAATTCGAACTCGGCTCCCCGATTTCTCGTTCCAAACCGATATCCACTGTACCACAACTTTCTGTATTTACACTATTTAAATGCGGACAATAGAGTGGAGACACAGTGAATAATGTTTAGCGGATCCAGCTGAAGAATCGGAGAGCCGATTTCGAATTCCAATCGAGTTCATTACACTCAATTACGTGTTAATACCCTTGAGAAAACCATGAGTCCATTTGTTCCCCTTTAATGAATCCGTCTCTTCTCTCTCTAAGTGTAAAATTGCAAGACAGACTGGGTCGTATAACCTTGTGTTGCAACCGGTTTAAGAGAAGGAAGCTTTGAATTCAACCTAGAGTGCACTATCCTAAATGAGTGTATACTTGCGGCTGGGGACCGGTTTTGGATCCAAATTCTCAGTGAAATTTCTACGATGAACTTGCTCGTCCAAATAAGCATGGCCTCTTCTACGCTTTGTCGGGTTTTCGTTCGGAATGTGCCAGTTTCATTTGAGGGAACCGGCTCAACCGATCTGGTGAATGCTGGATCGGGTTCGTTTGAGGGAACCGGCTCAACCGATCTGGTGAATGCTGGATCGGGTTCGTTTGACGGAACCGGCTCAACCGATCTGGTGAATGCTGGATCGGGTTCGTTTGACGGAACCGGCTCAACCGATCTGGTGAATGCTGCATCGGGTTGTTTGACGGAACCGGCTCAACCGATCTGGTGAATGCTGCATCGGGTTGTTTGACGGAACCGGCTCAACCGATCTGGTGAATGCTGCATCGGGTTGTTTGACGGAACCGGCTCAACCGATCTGGTGAATGCTGCATCGGGTTCGTTTGACGGAACCGGCTCAACCGATCTGGTGAATGCCGCATCGGGTTCGTTTGACGGAACCGGCTCAACCGATCTGGTGAATGCTGCATCGGGTTCGTTTGACGGAACCGGCTCAACCGATCTGGTGAATGCCGCATCGGGTTCGTTTGACGGAACCGGCTCAACCGATCTGGTGAATGCTGCATCGGGTTCGTTTGACGGAACCGGCTCAACCGATCTGGTGAATGCTGCATCGGGTTCGTTTGACGGAACCGGCTCAACCGATCTGGTGAATGCTGCATCGGGTTCGTTTGACGGAACCGGCTCAACCGATCTGGTGAATGCCGCATCGGGTTCGTTTGACGGAACCGGCTCAACCGATCTGGTGAATGCTGCATCGGGTTCGTTTGACGGAACCGGCTCAACCGATCTGGTGAATGCCGCATCGGGTTCGTTTGACGGAACCGGCTCAACCGATCTGGTGAATGCTGCATCGGGTTCGTTTGACGGAACCGGCTCAACCGATCTGGTGAATGCCGCATCGGGTTCGTTTGACGGAACCGGCTCAACCGATCTGGTGAATGCTGCATCGGGTTCGTTTGACGGAACCGGCTCAACCGATCTGGTGAATGCCGCATCGGGTTCGTTTGACGGAACCGGCTCAACCGATCTGGTGAATGCTGCATAGGGTTCGTTTGACGGAACCGGCTCAACCGATCTGGTGAATGCCGCATCGGGTTCGTTTGACGGAACCGGCTCAACCGATCTGGTGAATGCCGCATCGGGTTCGTTTGACGGAACCGGCTCAACCGATCTGGTGAATGCTGCATCGGGTTCGTTTGACGGAACCGGCTCAACCGATCTGGTGAATGCCGCATCGGGTTCGTTTGACGGAACCGGCTCAACCGATCTGGTGAATGCCGCATCGGGTTCGTTTGACGGAACCGGCTCAACCGATCTGGTGAATGCCGCATCGGGTTCGTTTGACGGAACCGGCTCAACCGATCTGGTGAATGCCGCATCGGGTTCGTTTGACGGAACCGGCTCAACCGATCTGGTGAATGCCGCATCGGGTTCGTTTGACGGAACCGGCTCAACCGATCTGGTGAATGCTGCATCGGGTTCGTTTGACGGAACCGGCTCAACCGATCTGGTGAATGCTGCATCGGGTTCGTTTGACGGAACCGGCTCAACCGATCTGGTGAATGCCGCATCGGGTTCGTTTGACGGAACCGGCTCAACCGATCTGGTGAATGCCGCATCGGGTTCGTTTGACGGAACCGGCTCAACCGATCTGGTGAATGCTGCATCGGGTTCGTTTGACGGAACCGGCTCAAACGACTGCGTAAATGACGAACCAGATACAGGCACATATAGAACAAGAATCAGCATCTCAGTAATTTTTGTTTATAATCATTTCACCCCCAAGCAAGGCAGGACTGCCACTGGTGTACAAAGGGCTACAATGAGAGAAAAACAAGATACAGGGGTTGTCGAAGAAAGATAAGAGATAGATGAGATTCAAGTAGATAGAAGATGACAATTACTGTTGCATTTAAACTTTTGGAGACTGTAGCTATCAGGGAAACGAACAAACAGAAGAGAGTTTTACGAATGGGAAGAGCGAGACAAGAAACTAGTAGAGTAGAAAAGGAGGTTACATTTATCTATTTTGATTGTAACAGGGTGGTATTTATCCTTATTATATATCGTATTTTTAATATTTTTAATAAGGAAATTTAAATTGCAACTTATGGAATATATTACTTATATAAATACATATTTATCCTGATGAATTAACCAACACAACTTAATTAATACTAAATTTATTGTAAAAATACACACTTGCATAATTAAATCTGATGTAGTGCACAATTACCAAACAAGAAATTTTAAATATTGTATTTAATTTTCTGCTATTTTAGTACATGTTAAATCTATTTTATAGTTTTTACAATATAGACATTTTTTTAGTGGCTGTTTAGTTATTGATAATAAAATTTGTATTTAAACATTTTTGGGAAAATTGAAATAATTTATATGAAAATTATTCCGGGATAAATTTTGTATGATTTCTTCAAATTTTACAAAAATGTTGTTCTTACTTCAATGCACCTTTTTCTTTTACTTTTTTTTTTTTTTTTTTTGTAATATAAAAATATTTTCCAAGTTCTGAAAATATTTCATTCCAATTTTAATTACTTCAAATGTTGCGTCCTTATCTTTAACTAGCAGTATAACTCGGCGTTGGTCGGGTGTAATGAAAGCTTTAAAACTAATTCATGGTCCTGGAGCTCAGACTCTTTAGACGTTAGCATGAAAGACCAAAAAGCAATAGTTGTTTCCAGTCAAAGCGAAACCGTAGATTGAAAGAAAAATGAATCGATGTAAGTCAAATTTTGATTTCCGGTATCGATGTCAAATAAATTTTCGGACGTAAACTGAATTTTGAAGGCTAAATAAGTCTTCTGAGTAAATGGTATCATGACTGAGACTAAGAACTACAATTATACCTACTTAGAGCCAAACCCGAAGCAAAAACTAAAATAAAAGAATATCGGGGTATCGATTTTCATTATCGGAGTCAAATAAGTCATCCAAGGATAAACTAACTTAAGTAAGTCCATGGAAATTTATCGCACCCATTGGGAGTAAAATTAGAGAAAATGAGCCATATTGATTGCTGAATATCGGTTTTTGATCAGATTCGATAGAATATCGGGGGGGGGTATCGATTTCTGATATCGGGAAAAATGAGTCGTCTGAGAAGATCTACTAATATTTGAGACTAAAACCTATAATTTTACCAAGTTAGAGAAAATTCTGCAGCAAGAACCACGATAAAAGGGCTGAAATTCTGATCTTGATCAAACCTGATCGGATATTGGGGTATCAATTTCCGATATCGGGGGAAATCGGAAAAGATACGTAGCCCATGACCTGACTGGAAGCCTAAAGAATATTTGTGAAGTTTGGTGAGAACCGGATTAAAATTGTGAATTTAAATATTTTCTGAGCTCTAATCTAGGGCTTCGAAATACCAGCTTCTGTAAGCCTGGGTGTGCAAGCGGCGCAATGTTTTAAAATTTTTAATCACAGAGTCGGGTTTCAATCCCCTTTTGGTTCATTACATTCACTTACGCACACAAAGAAAGGTATGAACCAACACATTCTCCCCCTAACTAATGATTAATTAATAAGATCGTATCCCTAAATTCATATAATCAAAAAATATTATTTCTTTTGAATAACCTGTGAAAGGTTGATAAGCCGTGAAAAACGAATGAATGAATTGGACGTCTCAGTTATGCTTAACACCTTACTATCTCGCTACGTTCATACTTTGTCATCCATTTGCAAAAATTCATTAGGTAGGTTATTCGCTGTTTTCCCTCTTGCCATTAATTTTTCCTGAGAGTGTCAAATTCTCCAAACCCTCTTTCTTCATTATGTTTCCTAATGATTTCCGCTGTCTTCTTCTGCTATATACTACCGAAAACGACAACGAGGAACACGCATATATAAAAAATAAAGTCTTATATTTTTATTCTCCGACGTTGACGGTTGTATAAAGCAGGGAAGTAGCCAGAGAGAGTTCGCACATACGAAGGATTTGTTGGGAGTCGTTAGCTAGTCTCTGAATCTCTTTTTCCTCACATGTCCTCTGTTTATATTATCCTTAGTATAAGTCAAGTTGCTTCCTGTCTAGTTTTCAGCTGTGAGAACTTTTCTCGCGGTTTTGAAGTCGTTTTCTTCTTTCTGTGTTTATTTTAAACTCAGTTTTAACTTTTCCTGAGCATGACAATAAATTCCATCCGGCAGCAAGGGCTCTGATTAAGAGGTTGTGAAGAGCATGAAAAAAAATTTTAATTGCTGTTGTTCCCAGGTCCACCCTGATCCGGAGTGGTAGCACCTGTTAGGTTCCCAGCTATGGGCAAATAGTTAACCCCCCAAAAAAAACTGCCGTTAAAACACTATGAACGTATAAGAATAGACTTTTATAATAAAAATTACAAGCATACATTTTGTAAGGAAAAAACGATAACCAGCAATAATTTTTGAAGGAAAAAATATTGCAGGTTATACATTTTTGAAGGAAAAAATATTACCATCAATACATTTTTAAAGAAAATTTTATTGTTATTTATGTTATTATGTTATTTATGTTATTAATGTTTTTAATTCGTTGCTGGTATTTACATTATTCGGACTATTGTCCTCATCTTTTTTGCCATTTGTACGACGTTTCGGCCGTTGTACGCTCCAGCCTTCTTCAGGTGCTATAAATTTCGAACTGATCTCTTTATTACAATCACTAGGGTATATGAACTTCATTCCTTGCGTAGTAGTGCCTCTTCTGGAAGTCATGAGTTATCTCCCTCTAACACTGTAAGTTACTTGTACACCACTGCTATAGTATTGAACACACAACTTTTTGAGTCAAGTCACAGAAACTGATCAACATCTAAATCCACTGGGTCAATACCTTAAGGACACATGGCCCAGTGGATATAGACGTTGGTTATTTCCTGTGAGCCAAAGAATTGTGAGTTCAATACCAGGCTACATCAGTGGTGTACGAGTAACTTGCAGAGTTAGAGGAAGATAACTTATGACTTCCAGTCGAAGCTTTATGCAAGGAATGAAGATGATACACCTCAGTGATTGTAATAAAGGGTTCGGTTCGAAATTCATAGCACCTGAAGAAGGCTGGAACGTACAACGGCCGAAACGTCGTACAAATGGGAACAAAAATATACGACAATAGTCCAAATAATGTAAATGCTGTAAATAATACCTCATCTCAGAAATATAGATAAATACATTGCCGGTAATTTCACTACAAAAATATATAGTTGGTAATCTAATCTAATCTAAACTTATTTATAAATGAAACTTTGTGTGTGTGTGTGTGTGTGTGTCCGTTACCTATAGACTCCGAAACGGCTGAACCGATTTTCTTGAAAATTTACAGTTGTACTATAAGCGTCTGCGAGTGTTTTTAGCTAGGTTTTGTGTCGAGGTACACCCGATAAATATCGAAAATCGATAATCGAAAAAATCGGGTTATAGAAGGAATGGTCCGATTTTAATCAAATTCCATACACTCATATTCAAAGACACAAGAAACGATATTCAGAAGTTTCAAGGTTGCAGTTCTTGTAATATTGCAGAAAATCGATAATATATACATATATATATAAGGCAAGATGTTTGTGTGTGTGTCTGTTTATCTATCTGTATGTCCTTTATACAAATCCACAATTTTTATCTGATTCTCACCAAACTTCACACAAATATTCTTTAGGCTGAGTCTGAGCTCCAGGACCATGGATTAGTTTTAAAGCTTTCATTACACCGGAGCAACGCCGGGCTATACTGCTAGTTTTATTATAAAAATGTATTTTTAAATGTATTTTTTCGATATTGTATGACTTGTCATTTTGCTATAAAAATATATTAGGCATTTTGCTCTGAAAATGTGCTGAGTTTTGTTTCAAGGGTCATTATTTGCCAATAGCGAAGATTCTAAAAAGTTCTGCCATCCTAGGTCAGGGTGGATCTGAGAACAACAGCAGTTTTGAGGTAGTTCAGCCAACTGCTCTTTGTGGTAGGTGACGGTGGTGCATGCGTTGCGGTCGACGAACGTCCCGATCGCGAGGATCAGCAGTAAGCCCGACCGGTGATGCCAGCGACATTGTCGCCTCCCTCCATGGAAGGACGGTGGTTTTCGGCTCCTGCAGCACTCGTACACTTGTTTTTCCCACAACCATACAAACCAAAACACTAAAATCCCTGGACGGCTCTTGATCAAAGACCTTGCTGCTGGATGTAGTTTATCGTTATACCCAGGACAATGCAAATAACGAGATACTCACATAACGCCTAAGCTTATCTAACACAACGCCATAATTGAAGAGCCATCAATGAGAATCGAACTCGCCAAACAGTAGTAACAATCTTGTAGACTGCTTATTGAGTATTAGTCCACAGGGAAACATGTTGTTTTGATCAATTCACCCCAAGTTAGACGATAAAGCCACCAAGATGCAACGGGGGAGTATTGTGTAATTGTATTTTTTTTTATAATCGTGTCGCTCCCAAGCAAGGAATTTTACTACCACTGTTGAGCACGGGGTTACATAGGAAGAAAATTATGAGAAAGAGTGACAGGTTATAAGGGGTGTCAGGAAGTGAATAATAGAAGGATGACATTAGCCAAAAAGTAAGGGATCAATTTATGCATTGATTGTAATATAAAATTGATCCCCCACTTTATATTTACACAATAATTTCTTGTCTGTTGATAAGCCGTAGAAAATGAATCAATCAGTAAATGAAATACTGATTAGCTACACATGCATGTCTTTTAGATTTATTTACATTCTCTGGAATATAAATGCATAGACATTTTTTTTTATAATCATATCGCCTCAAGCAAGACATTTTACTGCCACTGTTGAGCAGGTTACATAGGAGGAAAGTTATGAGAAAGAGTGACAGGTAACAGGGTGTGTCAGGAAGAGGGTAAGAGAAAGAAGAGAATACTGATGAGAGTGGTGTGGACGGAGAAAAGAGCATGAGAGAGAGAGGATGCAAGTTAGTGAGATAGGAGATGACTATTGACTTTACATTTGAATTCTTGCAGATTGTAGCGACCAACAAATGGGGGTAGCAGAAATAAACAAGTCGGGGAAGAATCCGTATGCAAGTACTACGTTCGCAGATCTGATATGAACGATCCCGCAGGCAACGTAGTAGCGAAAACGGGGTTAGAAATCTAATCTTCCCACCTCGCAACAGCAGAAATGGACTTTCGCTCAATCAGTCAGTTAAGTGCCATACGTGATACACGCTTGGGCGATCATGTCTCGAAAGAGACATGACTGATTGGGCAGAAGATTTTCTATTCTGCTGTTTAAACTATAGCTGAAGGGAGGAGAGACGGTCTGTGTTAATAATTAGTAATTAGTGGGGGATCAGTTTATTACTTAATAACAATAGAAAACCGATCCCCCACTTTATGCCCAGTAGAAGCTTTACTTATGTTTCCAACTATTATCTTCATTCAGTTAGTTAAGTGCCATACGTGATACACGGTTTGGGCGATCATGTCTCGAAAGAGACATAACTGACTATGAAGATTTTCTATCCTGCTATTTAAACTATAGCTGAAGGGAGGAGAGACGGATTGTGTTAAAAATTAGTAATTAATGGGGGGGTCAGTTTATTACTTAATAACAATAGAAAACCGATCCCCCAATTTATGCCCAGTAGAAGCTTTACTTATGTTTCCAACTATTATCTTCATTCAGTCAGTTAAGTGCCATAGGTGATACACGCTTGGGCGATCATGTCTCTTTCGAGACATGACTGACTGGGCAGAATATTATCCCGCAGTAGGTTGCCATTGCTTTCTGCGGTAGACTGGTTGCCGACCATGGCTATAGAACACAATCTGTTCTGATATTTAACCCATAACTGGAAGGAATAGACGGATTAATACCTTTCCCAAGGGTATTTGAGCGTAAGTGAATGCAATGAATTCAGCTGAAATTCGAACTCGGCTCCCCGGTTTCTCGTTCCTAGCCGATATCCAATGCACCACAACGTACATTCGCTCAATAAGCTCCGAAAATCAAAACTGACCTGGTATGCAAAAAGCAAGCGATTTTTCTGAACCTAGATTTCTCAGACGGATTCTTTCCTTCTTTCTTTTTATTATTTCGACTGACCCCCATTGGTTGATAACCAATTACAAGCTATTTTGGCACTATGATTGAAAGGAATGTTGAAGTCAAGTTGATACCCGAATTTGATGGTTCAGTGAACGGACAGGCAATTTTTGAATGGATTCTTCAATCCTGTTTGTGATCTATGTGGAATTAAAAATGTTTTATTCGTCGCCACATTCCCCGTCGTAGAATACACAGGACACGCTGTCGCTTGGCTTGACGGGGTAATTCACCGTTTCCTTCGCTACATATTCAGAGCCAAGGAGTATGATAAAATCGTTAGAAGAACCCAAAAATATAATCTTAAAAGGAAAAAAAAAGACAAACCTCTTCTCTTTTTCAAGGAAAACCTAAGGGCTTCATGTTAAAATACGAAATTGAATCGAAAATATTCTTGTTCAGGAAAGATCAAGATGATTGGCCAACGTTTTAGATTTTGAGAAATTGCATAAAAACAGACTGTTGTTCAACTTTTTCAAAACTAGCTCACCTCGGGCCTGACTGACTTTCTCTTCCTAAAGGGTTTTAATATATATTCAACTAGCAGTATAGCCCGGCCTTGCTCAGGTGTAATGAAATCTTTAAAACCAATCCATGGTCCTGGAGCTCAGACACTTCGGACGTTGGCACGAAAGACTAAAAAGCAATATTTGTTTCCAGTTAAAGCGAAACCGTAGACTGAAAGAAAAATGAATGGATGTGAGTCAAATTTTGATTTCCTGGTATAGATATCAAATAACATTTTTCGTCGTAAACTGAATTTTGAAGGCTAAATAAGTCCACTGAGTAAATGGTATCATGGCTGAGACTAAGAACTACAATTATACCTACTTAGAGCCAAACCCGAAGCAAAAACTAAAATAAAGGACTGAAAAAAATACAGAAATACAGGCAGATAAAAAGACACACACACAAACATCTTGCCTTTTATATATATATATATATATATATATATATATATATATGTGTATATATATATATATATATATATATATATATATATATATATTATCGATTTTCTGCACTATTGTAAGAACTGCAACCTTGAAACTTCTGAATATCGTTTCTTATGTGTTTGTCTATGAGTGTATCAAATTTGATTAAAATCGGACCACTCCTTCTATAACTCAATCTTTTCTATTATCGATGTTTGATATTTATCGGGGGTACCTCGACACAAAACCTAGCTAAGAATACTCGCGGGCGCTTATATTAGAACTTTGTAAATTTTCAAGAAAATTGGTTCAGCTGTTTCCGAGTCTATAGGTAACGGACACACAGACACAGACACAGACACACACAGACACACACATACACACACAGAGACACACACACACAGACAAAGTTCCATTTATAAATAAGTTTAGATTAGATTAGATAATAATTAAAAGGTCTTAGCTCATAGCGGTTAATAAATTCAAAGAAGCTATTACACTTACTAATTATTAAATCACGAAGGTATCCCTCATGAGGAACCGCACAAAATAATGAACAACAAAAACAGGTATGGAGATAGAAAAGCAGGTTATCTTCGACGTCATATACAAACTAGAACGCAGGTTAGTAAATCCAGGAATACTATTAATAAGAAATGAATATATCCAAGTCGTGAAGTGAAATCGTTGGAAATAGTATATCCGTGTATATTGTTCTAGCTGAGTGGAGCTCAGAGCTAGTCTGACTTCTGATGCGGTAACTTCTGGGTAACTTCTGGGTAAATTCGGTTTTGAGTTTGAGTTTGAGTTTTGTTTAACGGCATATCAACACCTCTGTGGGTTATTTAATACCAAAAAAGGTAGGGTTTTAAGAAATTTTTTAATGATCAGTTATAGTGAGAAGGTTGATTTTGTCAGATTTTGTGGAAATTTTTTTAAATTATTTTTTTTATTCAAAAATGTTTTATGGTAACAATCTTTTTCCTTCAAAATGAATTGTTGGTAATATTTTTAATTCAACAACGTATATTTTTCTATAAAAGTCTATTTTTATACTTTCATAGAGTTTTGACGTCAGTTTGAAGGTCAAACTATTTGCCCATAGCTGCGACCCTAACAGTTGCTACCACCCCGGGGCAGGGTGAACCTGGGAACAACAGCAATTAAGAGGTGGTTCTATGCTCCTCACAACCTCCCAATCAGATGCCTTGCTGCTGGATGCAGTTTATTGTCATACCCAGAACCAGTAAATTCGGTATCTCTCGGCAACTTACGTATCAGTTTCGGTACAGTCTGATAACACTCACGGATCTCTACGATTACTCTCAGCTCTCAACTGCTGTTCTCTCTATGGCAGTCGAGTCCATTATCATATATACAAAGGGGTGATCCCACAATACTTATCATCGTATAATAACAATAATGTTTTAAAATTTTTCTTTGAATATTTATTGCTAATAATTTTGCTATAAAATGATTTGCTGATCATTTCATTATAAAATGATTTGCTCGTCAATTCGCTTTGAAATATACATAGGGGACGTAATTCAGTATTTGGCATATGTAACGTACGAAAAATATTTGTAAAATATAAAGGAAAAGTACCTAAAAAGTTTACTCGGTACCGAATCGAACGCAAAATCAGTTCGTGCCAGGCATGAGTCTAATCATCCGTAAAAGTTTCATCCGAATCCATCCAGCAATTCTTGATATATCTTGACTAAGAATGGACAAACATACAGATGAATGAAAACAATTTCTCCGCTTTAAGGTTGAGATAATAATAATAATAATAATAATAATAATAATAATAATAATAATAGCTTAACAAGACAGAATGTGGTTATAAAATAGCTCAAAAGAAAATAGGCCATCTATTTTACATGGATGACTTAAAGTTGTATGCTAAGAATGAACATGAGCTTGAAGGTCTTCTGCAAACTGTAAAATGCTTCAATGAAAACATTGGAATTAAATTCAGTTTGAGTAAATGTGCTAAAGCTAGAGTTTTAGGAGGATCGCTACAACAAACATCCTCAATTAGCTTAGATCCTGCTGTAACAATAAAAGACTTAGTGCAAGAAGAAGCTTATAAGTACCTAGGTTTAAATGAGAGTGAAAAATTCACCATAAAAAATGTCTTTTCACTAGGAACTTTCAGGCAAATATTAGACATAATATTGTGAATGCAAAATGCAGGTTCTGTGATAAACACCAAGAAACTATAGACCACCTAATCTCAGGCTGTTCTGTGCTTGCCCCAAATGAATATAAAAACCGACACGATAGAGTTGGGCAATATTTACATAAGACAATGTGCAAACATCATGGAAAATCTCTAAACAAACACTGGTATGAACATCACCCAGCACCGGTTACAGAAATAGAAGATGTAACCATTCTATGGGATTACACCATCTACACAGACAGAAAAATTGAAGCAAACAGGCCAGACATTATTGTTCAAAACCAGAAGGAGAAAACTTGTCTATTAATTGATATGGCTTGTCCAGCGGATTGTAACATAGCAATCAAGGAATTTGAAAAACTCTCAAAATATAAAGACCTGGAAATTGAAATAGAAAAAATGTGGAAATTGAAAACAAGAGTTGTGCCAGTGATAGTAGGTGCACTTGGAATGATAAAAAATGGAACAAAACAACACATTGAAAGGATCCCTGGAAACCCCAGCTTAAGAGATATACAAAAAATTGTCTTACTAAATACAGCCCGCACACTAACGAAAACTTTATCTATGTAATGCTGGGGATGATAGGGAAGATAGAAAAACATGAAATGGAGCCATAACAACACGCCACGACCTGCCTTAGGTCTCCCGGCAGACTTGGTTGGTAGTGAGACCAAAGCAGAAATCGAAATATGATGAAAAATGACATTATAATAGTAATAACTAAATTAACCCACGATTGCATAAAGCTTTCTTAAAATTTAAATGATCGACCTTGCTGGTTAATGGTAATCTCAGAGATTATGAATTTTAAATTTTAGGTAAACACCTTTCTAAAAGATTAAAAGCGATGCCTTAATCGTTTAGTTTCAGCATCCTGGTTTAGTAGAAGCTAATCCGAGAACACTAACCATGGGTAAATAGTACACAGCGCAAAATGACACCATTTTAATTAAAATTTAATTACAATATTCAGTACCTGATTTTCTTACCTAAATAATATTTTTAAGTTCGTATTAATGTTAACTCAAATTACAAAGTTTGAAGTGCGTGCATGCAAAATATTTCAAATAAAGATTCATATTTAATATTTTTTGGTATTTTCAAAATCGAGTATGACATGCCCATGGTTAGTAATGATGTAACTTTTGTTTTTTAATCATCTCACCCCAAGCAAGGCATTCCACTGCCACTATTGCGCATGGGGCTACATAGGGGAAGGTAAAGAGAAGGAGTGGTTAGACATAGGGAATGTCAGGAGGAAAGTGACAGATGAGTAAGGATACCGAGGATGAGGGTTGGGCAGATGGGAAGAGTGTTTGATAGAATGGGAGCAGGTTAGTTTAATTTATGGATAGTGTTCCAGGGTTAATTAAACTGAATGAAGTATTAAACTTATTAATTATTAAATTCAGAGTGACGCCTAAAAGTTTTGGCCTATAATTATTACGTTTACCGAATTTTGAATAGATATTTTCAGCTGTAAAATGTGGTCCTACAGAAAGATGCTGAAGATACCATTGACAGAATATCTGAGCAACGATGGGGTTCTGGAGATGGACAACAGAAGGAAAATGATACTTAACACCAGGAAAAGAAGCTGAAGTCAAGGAGACATGTAATGAGGAAGGAGGGTTTGGAGAACCTGATACTGACAGGACGGATAGAGGGGAAGAGAGAGACAAGGGAAAGCAGCGGATGGCATACTTGATTGACTTGAGCAGATTGATGGTGGAGCGGGGATTGAGTGGGATAACAGGAGAATAGGTATTAAGAGCGACAAGTGATGTAATATAACAATCTGGCCCCACCCGAGGAAGGCTGATGCAAGCGGGGGTGTTTCCGGTCGTTGAAAGGAACGGATGTTTGTTTGACCTTATTTCCGGCAGTAGCGGAAATGGCTACAGAGGCAAACAGAACAGGTGTCTCTGAGAATTACGTGGGCGTGCGTGGGCGAGGCAAAACCGGAAGAAAAAGTCCCGGTTCTGGAAGATTATATAAAGACCTCGTCACACGGATTCGCCAGTAGAGTAGCAGTAGAGAGGAGCGACAGAGATCGGCCGGTGAAGAGAGACACAACAGATACGACGACACTCCCGTCAACCCATTAGAGGCGCGTTCTCTCAATTCTCTGTCCCCTATGCTACACGGTTCATCGTCATTAATAAAAATATAACTTATATTTTTATATATATGCGTGTTTGTTGTTTGTCGATATACAACAGTGATAGGGAGATGTGAAGGGCCATGATCGCCTACCTTCTGAAGGGACACGGCACATAGACGAAGATAAGGAAAATTCATTACTGAATTTAACGCACTGAAGTTATTAAAATCTTATCGTGTTACAATACAAATAAAAACGCGAGAAAATCCCTTATACGTAAACATACTGTTTATTTTATTAGGGTTTCGCTATTCCTTGACTGCCAGCGAATTCGAGATATTTACTGAACGTGAAACTTACATTCTTTTTGTGTAGATAGAAACGACGTGATTCTCTCTGAAGTGTCTGTTTACCTCTCTAACACATTTTTTTTCTACGCGCGCTTAGACGGACCGACCACCTGTTCGCGATCAGTTACTGACATCTTGTGAGACTTGGATCTGCACTTGTTGGCCAGGCTATCATCGATCAGGCAAACCTGCCGGTACACCTGGTTTCTGTGAAAGCCACTGGTTGCAAAGCACACCCTGAAGAGAATCTGTAACTGTAATACGTGAAAGAATAACTAAGACATTAGCGAGATGAACACACTATTGCTACTAATGCCCTAACAATACGTGTGGGAGCTAAGGTGCGTTGTGGGGCAGTGGATATTGGCTCAGAACGAGAAATCAGAGATTCGAGTTCGAATTCCCGTTGAATTCGTTGCATTAACTTACGCGCAAAATATCCTTGGAAAATGTACTAATCCGTTTCTGTCCTCCAGTTATGGATTAAATAACAGGACAGATAGGGTTCTATAGTCTTGGGTGGCAACCAGTTTACCGCAGAAGGTAATGGCAACCTACTGCCCAGTCAGTCATGTCTCTTTCGAGACATGATCGCCTAAGCGTGTATCACGTATGGCACTTAACTGACTGAATGAAGATAATAGTTGGAAACATAAGTAACGCTTCTACTGGGCATAAAGTGGGGGATCGGTTTCCTATTCTTATGAACTAATAAACTGATCCCCCAATAATTACTAATTATTAATACAATCCGTCTCTTCTGCATTCAGCTATAGTTTAAATAACAGGATAGAAAATTTTCTGCCCAGTCAATTATGTCTCTTTCGAGACATGATCGCCCAAGCGTGTATCACGTATGGCGTTTAACTGACTTAATAAAGATAATAGAAGTGAAGCTTCTAATAGGCATAATGTGGGGGGATCAGTTTTCTATTGTTATGAAGTGATAAACTGATCCCCCAATAATTTCTAATTATTAATACAACCCATCTCTTCTCCCTTCAGCTATAGTTTAAATAGCAGTATAAAGCATCTTCTGCCCAGTCAGTCATGTTTCTTTCGAGACATGATCGCCCAAGCGTGTATCACGTATGGCACTTAACTGACTGAATGAAGATAATAGTTCGAAACATAAGTAATGCTTCTACTGGGTATGAAGTGGAGGGTCGGTTTTCTATTGTTACGAAGTAATAAACTGATCACCCGTTCTGCCATCCACCTGCTCAAACCAGTCAAGTACGTTACTCGCTGTTTTCTCCTGCCTCTCCTTTCTTCAATCTGGCTTGTTAGTACCAGGTTCTCCAAGCCCTCCTTCCTCATTGCATATCCCAGGAACTTTAGCTGTCTCTTCCTGATGCTCAATATTAATTTCCTTTTCGTTTCCATCTTTTTCGAAACCTCATCATTGCACACATGCTTAAACCATGATATCCGCAGCATCCTTACCCGGTTTGAATGTGTCCCACCACAGTAAGAATATATTTCTATATAGGTACTCGGCTATTTATCGACACTTATTATTTTTTTCACGTTTATCTACTATTAATAAATTCAATTCAGTCAAAAAGTCAGCATTGAATAATTTAAAATAATTATGAGAAAACACAGAATGGATCCTTCAACTGTTAGCAGCAATTCTTTAACTACTTGTTAGTAAACATTCTAAAACAGAATCCTTTAACTGAAACAAGCAATTCTATAATTATCTGTTACCAAACAGTTATAATATTTCCTTATTATACGCTTTTTAAGGTAGATCACATATTGTCTAAATGAACAGAAATAAAACGGATAGATAGATAGATAGATAGATAGATAGATAGATAGATAGATAGATAGATATGAACAGACTAAGATAGATAGATAGATAGATAGATAGATAGATAGATAGATAGATAGATAGATATAAACAGACTGAGATAGATAGATAGATAGATAGATAGATAGATAGATAGATAGATAGATAGATAGATAGATAGATATGAAGAGACTGGGATAGATAGATAGATAGATAGATAGATAGATAGATAGATAGATATGAACAGACTGAGATAGATAGATAGATAGATAGATAGATAGATAGATAGATAGATAGATAGATAGATATGAACAGACTGGGATAGATAGATAGATAGATAGATAGATAGATAGATAGATAGATAGATAGATATGAACAGACTGAGATAGATAGATAGATAGATAGATAGATAGATAGATAGATAGATAGATAGATATGAACAGACAGAGATAGATAGATAGATAGATAGATAGATAGATAGATAGAACAGACTGAGATAGATAGATAGATAGATAGATAGATAGATATGAACAGACTGAGATAGATAGATAGATAGATAGATAGATAGATAGATAGATATGAACAGACTGAGATAGATAGATAGATAGATAGATAGATAGATAGATAGATAGATAGATAGATAGATAGATAGATATGAACAGACTGGGATAGATAGATAGATAGATATGAACAGACTGAGATAGATAGATAGATAGATAGATAGATAGATAGATAGATAGATAGATATGAACAGACAGATGAGATAGATAGATAGATAGATAGATAGATAGATAGATAGATAGATAGATATGAACAGACTGAGATAGATAGATAGATAGATAGATAGATAGATAGATAGATAGATAGATAGATAGATAGATAGATAGATAGATATGAACAGACTGGGATAGATAGATAGATAGATATGAACAGACTGAGATAGATAGATAGATAGATAGATAGATAGATAGATAGATAGATATGAACAGACTGAGATAGATAGATAGATAGATAGATAGATAGATAGATAGATAGATAGATAGATATGTACAGACTGGGATAGATAGATAGATAGATAGATAGATAGATAGATAGATAGATAGATAGATAGATAGATAGATAGATAATCAAAAAGTCTGCTACACCCTTGGGTGATTTAATTGAAACAAAACGAATAATTTCTTCTACAGATGGTTAATTGCTTTTTGTTGTGTTTCTTTTTTTAACTTTGTATTTAATAATAAAAATATGAGAAATATAAAGAAAACACAGAATGGATCCTTCAACTGTTAGTAGCAATTCTTAAACTACTTATTAGTAAACATACTAAAACAGAATCCTTTAACTGAAACAAGCAACTCTATAGTTATCTGTTACCAAACAGTTATAATATTTCCTTATTATACGCTTTTTAAAGTAGACCTCATACACCCTTATCCAAATGAACAGAAACAAAACGAATAATGTCTTTCTAGGATCTTTCACACCTTCCTGATCACGTATGCGTGGTCTCTTGCCGTTGTTTTTTTTTTCTTTTCTCTTCTGATCGCATTTTCTTTTACATTTTAGACAGATGGATCCAGTTTGTTTCTTTGCCTTGATGACAAGACTGACATTTGAAAGACAGCCACTAACAATATCCGCGATCTTGCTGTAAGCCTTGCCAGTGTGCTAGTGCGGCGTTACAATTTTCGTACGCTTCATTGGAGAAACGTCCATCGCAGTCAATAGTCGTAGGAAAACTAATCGACAGCCGAGACAATAGTGTCTGGAGGTGATGCAATCACGGATGAAGCTATATTTATTCAGTACGAAACAAATTCCATCATGCACTCCGAAAATAGATTCATATGGCTGCTCACCACTGCAAATGACCTAATCTGAGGAAAAAAAAGAAATCGATTACACCCTGTCACTCCAGTAGTTCTTAAACTGGCTGAATGATAAACGAAATGTAACTAGAGCAGATGTTTGAATTAATTTGCACAAGAGTGTAGAATTAAAACCCAAACCTAAATATTCCCATATATATATATATATATATATATATATAGCCCTTAAAATGAAGTTCTTCACCAATAATCTTCTGCTAAGAAGGTTGGGTCACTGTGTCAGGCCAGGATGTTTTTCCCGCCTGAATCCATCCTGCATGTATACAAATCAACCATCCGTCCGTGCATGGAATACTGCTGCCATATATAGTCAGGCGCCACTGCTGTTCATCTCAGTGTTCTCGACAGGCTCAAAAGGAGAATCAGTAATGTGAAAGGTACCGACTTGGCGACTCGACTACATCCACTTCCCCGCCGACGAGATGTGGCTTCCCTTTGTCTTCTATAAATACTTTCATTGCTTCTGCTATGACGAACTTAAGTCACTAGTGCCTCCCCAACATGTGTTTACTTGGCAACTGGGTCTCACCCATTCACAGTTAGATTAACCAAATGCAGACAACAATTCTACTCTCGCATTTCCCGTCTGTGGAACTCGCTTCCATATTCTTGCTTTCCTGACGTCTACAACCTCCAGGAATTTAAATTCAATGTCAATACTCATCTATTAACCACTTGACTCTAGTTCTTTCACCACCCCGTATACCCTTTCCTTTCTCTCCACTTTTGCAACTGTCATCACACTTGTATTCCCATCCTTCTCTTGCTCCTTTCTAACTGGTTCGTCTTCCTTTTTCACTCTCTTCTACTTTATTTTTTTTACTCGTAGCCCCCTGCACATCAGTGGCATTACCGCCTTGCTCGGGGTGATACGATTAAAAAAAAATCTTTGTAAATGTGTATTTACATTTATATTACAACGCTACCTTTATAAACTGAATGATATATCCCGGAAAGGAATATCTGTATAAAGATTATTGGAAGAAGGGTACTCGACACAGGAATACGATATAACGGATTTATTGTACGACTGTACAATTAACAATAAGATACAGAAAAGCAATCAACGAGTAGGAGTGGAATAAACTATCAAATAGAGAATACCTTCGCCTAAGACGTTTTTGTATTTACTAGCCTTCCCACGCAAGGCCAGATGTGACACATGGTCATTTTATAGTGGGTATTCCCGGCCATATAGCGGGTCAAAAAATCTCTATCTATTTTTCCCCAGTCGTGATTCTACCCTTCGGCGGAACCACGACAGTGTTTGTGCTCTCTGCTCGGAAGCAGAGAGCGCCCTCTACCCGAAGGCAGAGTGCTGACAGTGTCATAGAAAAGTCAGGCGAATGCCTAAGACATTTTCGTATTTACTAGCCATCCCACGCAAGGCCAGATGTGACACATGGTCATTTTATAGTGGGTATTCCCGGCCATATAGCAGGGCCAAAAAAAATGTCTGTCTATTTTTACCGAGTCGTGGTTCTACCCTTCAGTGGAATCACGACTGGGTTTGTGCTCTCTGCTCGGAAGCAGAGTGCGCCCTCTACCCGAAGGCAGAGAGCTGACAGTGTCATAGAAAAGTCAGGCGAATGCCTAATACGTTTTTGTATTTACTAGCCTTCCCACGCAAGGCCAGATGTGACACATGGTCATTTTATAGTGGGTATTCCCGGCCATATAGCCGGGCCAAAAAATCTCTGTCTATTTTTGCCCAGTCGTGGTTCTACCCTTCGGCGGAACCACGACTGGGTTTGTGCTCTCTGCTCGGAAGCAGAGTGCGCCCTCTACCCGAAGGTAGTGAGCTGACAGTGTCATAGCGTCGTCAGGCGAGTGCCGAAGACGTTTTAAACCCTCGTACCACGTGTCACCGTCCATTATAGTCTAGAGCATTCCATTATGGGGTATGGCAGGATGTTCCACTCTAACACCGAAACGAATAATAATGTGGATCCGTGGGTATTTTTTTTTTATTTTACATGTAAAATACGTATTTTTTTTTAGTTAATTTTATATTAGATACTAAATTAAAAAATGCAAGAAAAACAAGAATCCCCATATAAACAACCTCCAGAAATTTAAATGCAATGTCAATACTCATCTATTAACCACTGGACTCTAGCTCTCTCCCCTCCCCTGTATAACCTTCCCTTTCTCTCCACCTATGTATCTGTCATCGCACCTGCATTCTCAGCTTTCTATTGCTCCTTTCTAACTAGTTTGTACTCCTCACTCTTTTCTAATTAATCTTTTTACAGTTATGTAGCCCCCCACTCATCAGTGGCATTTCTGCCTTGCTCGGGGTGAAATGATAAAAAAATAAAATAAAAATAAAAATAAAAATAAAATATGAACTGCCTCTTCATTGAGATAACAAGATTTATTTAACAAAACTCACATTTTTCCATTTGCGTCTTGTCTGAAAATCCGAGCATTGCTTCATGTGAGAAAAAAAAAATATTTATATATATATTTATATATTTATATATTTATATATATATTTACTAAGACTAATTTACCACTTGGCAAACAGTTACATTCTCACCGGCGTAATGTGGCTTCCCAGTGCCTCTTCTACAAATACTTTCACGGCTTCTGCTAACTGGTGCCCCCTATATATGAATTTACTCGAGCCACAATATTAGTAACTAGGTCCCACCTTCTTACTCTGAAACCAATAAAATGTAAACGCAGATTCTACTACCTCAGCTTCTTTTCTCGCACTTCCCGCCCGTGGAATTCCTTTCCATTTACTTGCTTCCCCGACAGCTACAATCTCCAAGAATTTAAATGTAAAGTCAATAGTCATCTCCTATCTCACTGACTTGCAACACTCTCTCATGCTCCTTTCTCCGTCCACTACACTCCCATCAGTATTCTCATCCTTCTCTTACCCACTTCCTGACGCCCCTTATAACCTGTCACTCTTTTTCATAACTTTCCTACAATGTAACCCTCTGCACAACAGTAGCAGTAAAATGCCTTTAATCTAACAACGTCTTAGACCTCTCGACCACGAATAAATAACCAGGCCAGTAGATATAAATATATAATACTATTTAATTAAAAAAGAGAATATCTACTTAAAGACGAGTATCGATCAAAAATAATGTTCAAACAAATCATTTCAAATTGTCGGTTGTTTATAACCAAGTTTCGTTCATCTTCGTTAATTTCCGTAGCATGTTTACATTTGTTGACATTACCATACATTCATGAGCAGATATGTTTGTTACGATGAATCGAAAATTGTGTTATATAGACTTGATTAAAACCTCGTTTAGACTGGAGGTCATTCGTGGTCGAGAGGTCTATGACGTTGCCTGATCAAATGGTAGTTTCCCCTACGTGGATAGGGGTCGCAAGTTCGGATCCTGCCGAATGACAGGCATTTTCATAATAAAAATTTATCGTAAATAATCATGCTAGTAGTTATAAATATATAATACTGTTTGATTATAAACAGAATATCTACTTAAATACGATTATCGATCAAAAATAATGTTCAAACAAATCATTTCAAATTGTCGGTTGTTTATAACCAAATTTCGTTAATTTCCGTAACATGATGATTATCGTAAATAATCAGGCCGGTAGAAATAAATATATAAAACTTTTTGATTATAAACAGAATATCTACTTAAATACGAGTATCGATCAAAACTAATGTTCAAACAAATCATTTTAAATTGTCGTTTGTTTATAACCAAGTTTTGTTAATCTTCGTTAATTTCCGTTACAACGAGATTATCGTAAATAATCAGGCCGGTAGAAATAAATATATAATACTGTTTGATTATAAACAGAATATCTACTTAAATACGAGTATCGATCAAAACTAATGTTCAAACAAATCATTTTAAATTGTCGGTTGTTTATAACCATGTTTCGTTAATTTCCGTTATATATATATAATTTTTTAAAAATTAATATATTTGTTTTTATTATTTTCATTTACGAACTTTTCGATGACTTGGCATCTATGATACATCCTTTAAAAAATAGAAATCAATTACACCCTGACACTACAGTGGGTCTAAAACTGACCGTATGGTAGAAGAAAAGAAACTAAAGCAGTTGTTTCAATTAATTTGCACAGGAACATACTCTGAAAGTGACAGAATCTCGTAAGCCACATATTAAACAGGTAGGCCACATATTATACCGGCACACTCACTAGTGTATATTGCGCATGCACGGTGGCCATATATAATGTTTACCATTTGAACTACTTCTTCTTTTATGTGCCATGTCCTTTCAGGTCGTAGGCGATCATGGCTTTCCACATGTCCCTATCTCTGGGGGCTCTTAGCACGCTTTCTCCTGTTGCACCATGCAACCCTCATTCCGTCAACCACCTGACCAGGTCCTTCAAATATGTTACCGCTGCATTCCTCTGTCTCTTTTTCCCTCTCTATGACCTGTTAGTAACATGTTCTTCAAGCCCTCTTTTCTCATTGCATGTCCCAGGAACTTTAGTTGTCTCTTCCTGATGCTCAGTATTAATTTCCTTTTCGTCACCATCCTTTCCAAAATCTCTTCATTGATCACATGCTCGTTCCATGATATCCGCAGAATCCTTCTGTGGAACCACATTTCAGCTGCTTCAATTTTTCCTTCATCTCCGAAGATATTGTCCAACATTCACTGCCATATTGAAGAAATGACATCACATAGCAATCCAGTACTCTCCTCTTTGTTTCTAGTGAAATTGTCCTGTTTCTTAATACTTTACTCAACTTCTGGAATGCTTCTTTCGCCAGGCCAATTCGCTTTCGGATCTCAGTGTCACACTTTCCGTCTTCTGTTAGAACAATTCCTAGGTATTTAAATTTCTATACCTGATTGATTTTAGAGTCCCTCACCTGTAATTGGCATTTGGGGTTGCCCTTTTTACTGATGACAATGCATTCGGCTTTCTTGCAGTTTATTTGCAGTCCTTTCTTGTCATTCACTTCTGCTACCTTCTGTAGGAGGTCTTGTAGTTTCCTTTCTGTTTCTGCTATTATACTATAAAAGAGGTAGATATTAATAATTATACATAATGCAGTGGTTTATCGAGACATGAAGAGCGAAACACAGAGTTGAACGGTTGTGAAAAGCTGGTCGAGGAAGTTGAAACAATAAGTGTTTTCGTCGAATTTCTGCCCTAGATGAAAAGAGTTTTTTTCTTTCTTTTTTTAATCGTATCACCCCGAGCAAGGCGGTAACGCCGCTGATGTGCAGGAGGCTACGTAATAGTGAAAAGATTGGAAAAGAGAAAGCCGGAAACCACATCCTAAACAGGGAACAAGGGATGAGCCTCTTAACCTGTTCAATAGACATGGGTGGAGTGTGAACCGGGCGATAGATAGATCTATCTACTCCAATTGAAAAAAAAAAGTGAGAAGATTGGAAAAGAGAAAGCCGGAAACCAAATCCTAAACAGGGAACAAGGGATGAGCCTCTTAACCTGTTCAATAGACATGGGTGGAGTGTGAACCGGGCGATAGATAGATCTATCTAATCCAATTGAAAAAAAAAGTGAGAAGATTGGAAAAGAGAAAGCCGGAAACCAAATCCTAAACAGGGAACAAGAATAAAAACAACAAAAAAACTGAGCCAAATAATTACTCAAAGATTCATGGGCTTACGGCCATATCACGTTGAATACACCGGTTCTCGCTCGATCACCGAAGTTAAGCAACGTTGAGCCTGGTCAATACTTAGATGGGTGACAGCTTGGGAACACCAGGTGCTGAAAGCGTTTAGTGATGTGCGTTGTGGTGCAGTGGATATCGGCTAGGGAAAAGAAATCGGTGAGCCGATTTCGAAATCCAGTTGAATACCCTGCATTCACTTAAGCACTGGTACCCTTGGGAAAGGTATTAATCCGTCCCTTCCCTCCAGTTATGGGTTAAATAACAGGGTAATACTTGGGGACCCTGCCCTTAAAAAAACAAATCCCGATAAATCTTGATAATCGAAAAGAAAAAAGTATTACTAGACACAAAATTTATATAAAAACAACAATAGATTGTTGAAAGAAAAAGGTATTACCAACAATAAATAAATAAAAATTTAGTTGGCAATAAATGACCCGCCGAGGTTGATATGCCATAAAAGAAACAAGACAAAGCAAAACAGATTCATGTTGGTAAGGTATCACTTATATTTGATTCTCAGTGTAACATTTCGATCAGCAGTTCTGCGAAAGGTTAAAAACACTCATCACCCTGAAATTAATTAGTTCCAGTGCAATATATTTTAATCTCCGTCTTGTTGGAGTCGTTAATCTGGAAAGAAAAGCAGTAAACAATACATAATTACAGTGCGTTTAGCGCTTTTTCTCACTTTCTTTATGTATATATATATATATATATATATGAGAACATATATATATATATATATATATATATATA
>JBBBDQ010000606.1:1767500-1805000 GCA_037127315.1 Ascarosepion bandense | reverse complement strand
TTCAGAAAAATGAACATTTTTCTGTAGTGATATGATGCTTTTATAAACCACTGTAATAACAAAATTAAGATATTAAGCTCTTCTCTGTATCGAGCACTCTTTACAAAAGTAAATGACTGAACAAAACGTTTTAATCTACGTGTTCTTCCACTTTTGTGTAATAATTATATATATATATATATATATATATATATATATATATATATATATGAGTATATTGACATATGTGCGTTTTGATATATGTATGTGTGTGTACATATACATACATGTGTGCGTCCATTATTGTATACCTTAATTTTGTATTTCCACCGCAAGGTGGCGCCATTCTGTAGTGGAGGGCTTTTGTCTTGAGGATCAGAATAAAGACTCTTTGAAATGAATAGAGTTATTCACGAAGACTTCGCTATTTTATCCCAAGTTTATTTACGAATATCTCGCGGACAGAAGGATAAGAGTCCAACAACGGTAAGAACAAAAAATGATGATAAATAAATAACCGGCAATCATATTTAATAATATATGCGTTGTTATTGTTAAACCTGTCTCTCCGTACAGTTTATTTTTTTTATTTTTTTGCTTCATTATAAATGCGTGAATAGATAGATAGATAGATAGATAGATAGAAATAAACAAACTGAGATAGATAGATAGATAGATAGATAGAAATAAACAAACTGAGATAGATAGATAGATAGATAGATAGATAGATAGATAGATAGATAGATAGATAGATAGAAATGAACAGACTGAGATAGATAGATAGATAGATAGATAGATAGATAGATAGAAATGAACAGACTGAGATAGATAGATAGATAGATAGATAGATAGATAGATAGATAGAAATGAACAGACTGAGATAGATAGATAGATAGATAGATAGATAGATAGATAGATAGATAGATAGATAGATATGAACAGACTGTGATAGATAGATAGATAGATAGATAGATAGATAGATAGATAGATAGATAGATAGATAGATAGAAATGAACAGACTGAGATAGATAGATAGATAGATAGATAGATAGATAGATAGATAGATAGAAATGAACAGACTGAGATAGATAGATAGATAGATAGATAGATAGATAGATAGATAGATAGATAGATAGATAGATAGATATGAACAGACTGTGATAGATAGATAGATAGATAGATAGATAGATAGATAGAAATGAACAGACTGAGATAGATAGATAGATAGATAGATAGATAGATAGATAGAAATAGAAACAGACTGAGATAGATAGATAGATAGATAGATAGATAGATAGATAGATAGATAGATAGATATGAACAGACTGAGATAGATAGATAGATAGATAGATAGATAGATAGATAGATATGAACAGACTGAGATAGATAGATAGATAGATAGATAGATAGATAGATAGATAGAGAGAGAGATAGATAGAAATGAACAGACTGAGATAGATAGATAGATAGATAGATAGATAGATAGATAGAAATGAACAGACTGAGATAGATAGATAGATAGATAGATAGATAGATAGATAGATAGATAGATAGATAGATATTGTTTCTGCCCCGTATTTGTGAAATGCAAATAAATGAGCTGTCCCATTCATATAAGCGAAAGCTTAAGTTATTTGTTTGTCGCGTTGCAAAAAGTATAACGAAGAATAAAACCAGCTTTTTAAAGCCTAAAGTTCCGAAAAATAACTTTTCTGCAAATACATAAAAAAATATATTTTTATGAATTTTGCTATATTTTTTTCTTTTTCTTTCGTGATTTATTTATTTATTTGTTTTCATCCTCCTATTGTTCTGTTGATATTTTTCCTGATATTTTCGGAAAGATTCAAAAGCCTGTGGTAATTCCACAATTTTTATGGCGCTCTCCTTTAACAAATTACTCGTTGATCGACGTGAAAGCGTTTTATTGTACTTTTTATTAAAACAAAACAACAACAACAAAAATGGGCAAGCGAATTCATTTGTTTCGTCCGTCCTTCTATTGTCCCCACGTTCTTCACTAATTTGAAGATCACAGGTTACTATAGAAACTCAGAATGACATACGAATTACGACTTTTATTGCCCCATTGCTTGTTAATGGCGAAACTAGTGACTAAACGAATCGTAGCGAGAGACTGTGACTGAGAAAACGAACCGGCTTAATAACTTCAAATGTAGCAGACGAAAAATAGCAACCAAGATTTTTGAACAACTAATAAAATTTAACGACATAATAGTTGGATAGACATATAAGAGACTTTCAGACGATTCCTATATCGCCAAATTACAATTGATTTTTAGTACACACTGCCCGGCTGAAGAATTGAACTCACAATCAACAGATCACCAAAATAACGAATCAACACGTTGATCCCCTAAGCTTCTATTATTATTATTATTATTATTATTATTATTATTATTATTATTATGTCATTTTTCATCATATTTCGATTTCTGCTTTGGTCTCACTACCAACCAAGTCTGCGGGGAGACCTAAGGCAGGTAGTGGCGTGTTGTTATGGCTCCATCTCATGTTTTTCTATCTTCCCTATCATCTCCAGCATTACATAGATAAAGTTTTCCTTAGTGTGTGGGCTGTACTTAATAAGACAATTTTTTGTATATCTCTTAAGCTGGGGTTTACAGGGATTCTTTCAATGTGTTGTTTTGTTCCATTTTTTATCATTCCAGGTGCACCTACTATCACTGGCACAACTCTTGTTTTCAATTTCCACATTTTTTCTATTTCAATTTCCAGGTCTTTATATTTTGACAGTTTTTCAAATTCCTTGATTGCTATGTTACAATCCGCTGGACAAGCCATATCAATTAATAGACAAGTTTTCTCCTTCTGGTTTTTAACAATAATGTCTGGCCTGTTTGCTTCAATTTTTCTGTCTGTGTAGATGGTGTAATCCCATAGAATGGTTACATCTTCTATTTCTGCAACCGGTGCTGGGTGATGTTCATACCAGTGTTTGTTTACAGCTTTTCCATAATGTTTGCACATTGCCCAATGTAAATATTGTCCAACTCTATCGTGGCGATTTTTATATTCGTTTGGGGCAAGCACAGAACAGCCTGAGATTAGGTGGTCTATTGTTTCTTGGTGTTTATCACAAAACCTGCATTTTGGATCCATATTATTATGCATAATATTTGCCTGGAAGTTTCTCGTGAAAAGATTATTATTATTATTATTATTATTATTATTATTATTATTATTATTATTATTATTTCCATTGATTTCTGTTGTAAATCAATTTCCTTCAGAGTTCCAACCAGAGACCTAAGGTAAGAACGCGATTATAACATTTTTCGCTGATCATTTTTGGTAAAAAAAGAAATAAAAAAATATGTTTGTCTATATTTCTCAGATGAGGTATTTACACTGTTCGGAATGTTATCCTCATCTTTATTATCGTATTCAAGACATTTTGGCCGTTGAAGGAGGTCGGAGTGTACAACAGCCGAAACGTCGTAAATGTGACAATAAATTTAAGGACCATAATCCAAACAATGTAAATAAAGAAACAAAGATCAAACATACCTGTGAGTATATATATATATATATATATATATATATATATATATATATATGTTACGGAAATTAACGAACCTCAACGAAACTTGGTTATAAGCAACCGACAATTTGTAATGAATTATTTTGAACATTATTTTTACCGATACTGTACATAAAATAAATCGACAAAACTTGTCTATATTATTTAATGAAACTAACATCAATGAAAAAATGCTGCCTGAATACACACAATATATATATATATATATTAAATCCAACAAAGGAAGTGTATATAGCTAAAAAAAAACAAATCGTATTATTAAGTTATTCAATATTAAAAATCATCTCGTGAGAGGACTTGATGTAAATAGTATTATCTATTTTACAGAGCCAAATATGTATATTATAGCAATAAATTCCGATAATTACATTTCGTTGAATAGCTTTTTCAGCGAGAAAATTCTCGCTTCATCAGCAACGATCAAAAACAAAAATTTATTAATTCAAATATGGTACAAAAATTCACAAACCGGAACAAGCCTGAAAATATATCCATAAACAGGAAGTTTTTAAAAAAAGGATGGAAGTGTGGTTAAGTAAGATAAATGGTTATTTAAAATTTGTTGTACAGACATAAAAAATGGGGCAGAGATCGAGATTATATATATTTGTATTTATTTAAGACATGGGCTACCATGAATGCTTTCATTAAGTCTTTGCAAAACTTTCCAATCAACCCCTGGGTTCCAAATATAATTGGAATTATCGATGGCCATACGAATTACATTTTTTAGATTTTCACTTCAAGATCTTAGTATGCTAATAGATTTTTTTACAATATTCAAAGATACATTACAATCGGTAGAGATTTTATCATTATTTTTATTATTATTATAATTGTTGTTGTTGTTGGTGGTGGTGGTGGTGGTGGTGCTATTGTTATTGTTATTATCTTTAGATTTCTGCTATGGTCCCACAACCCACCAAATATGCTAGAAAACCAAAGGCAGGTAGTTGTGCATTGCTATGGCTAAATTTCTGGTTGTTTTTCTGTCTCCCATAACATCACCATCATTTCATGAACAAAGTTTTTCTTAGTGTGTAAGCTGTACTTATCATAATCTGGTATTTCCAGTGATTTTTTTTCTTTCAGCGATTGTTGTTGTGTTCATTTTTTTTTTTATTTGTTTTTTACCATTCCAAGCAAACCTACTATGACTGGCACCATTCCTGCTTTCAATTACCACATTTTTCTATTTCGGTTTCCCAATCTTTATACTTTGATAATCTTGAAAATTCTTTGGTTGCTATGTTACAAGCCGCTGGATGATCCATATCAATTCGTAAGCAAGTTCTTTTTTCTTTCGGGTTTTAACGATTTTATCCAACCTATTTGGTTCAATCATCCTGTCTGTAAAGATGGTGTAATTCTATAAAATGTTGACGTCATTTATTTCTGTAACTGGTGCTGGGTGATGTTCATACCAGCGTTTGCTAACATCTTTTTCAAGTGTTTGGACATTGACCAGGATAGATATCCTCCCACCTTATCGTGACAATTTTTATATCCATTTGGCGCAAGTATAGAATATCCTGAGGTTAGATGGTCTATGATTTCTTAATACTTGTCATAGAACCTGCAATTTAGATTCATATTATTATTATTATTATTATTATTATTATTATTATTATTATTATTATGTCATTTTTCATCATATTTCGATTTCTGCTTTGGTCTCACTACCAACCAAGTCTGCTAGGAGACCTAAGGTAGGTCGTGGCGTGTTGTTATGGCTCCATTTCATGTTTTTCTATCTTCCCTATCATCCCTAGCATTACATAGATAAAGTTTTCCTTAGTGTGTGGGTTGTACTTAATAAGACAATTTTTGTATATCTCTTAAGCTGGGGTTTCCAGGGATTCTTTCAATGTGTTGTTTTGTTCCATTTTTTATCATTCCAAGTGCACCTACTATCACTGGCACAACTCTTGTTTTCAATTTCCACATTTTTTCTATTTCAATTTCCAGGTCTTTATATTTTGACAGTTTTTCAAATTCCTTGATTGCTATGTTACAATTCTCTAGACAAGCCATATCAATTAATAGACAAGTTTTCTCCTTCTGGTTTTTAACAATAATGTCTGACCTGTTTCCCTCAATTTTTCTGTCTGTGTAGATGGTGTAATCCCATAGAATGGTTACATCTTCTATTTCTGTAACCGGTGCTGGGTGATGTTCATACCAGTGTTTGTTTACAACTTTTCCATAATGTTTGCACATTGCCCAATGTAAATATTGCCCAACTCTATCGTGGCGATTTTTATATTCGTTTGGGGCAAGCACAGAACAGCCTGAGATTAGGTGGTCTATTGTTTCTTGGTGTTTATCACAAAACCTGCATTTTGGATCCATATTATTATGCATAATATTTGCCTGAAAGTTTCTAGTGAAAAGACTTTGGTCTTGTGCTGCAAGTATAAATCCTTCAGTTTCAGACTTTAATCCAGATGCACGTAACCATCGATGAGTATTAACTTTGTCAACATTGGATTTATTGGCACGTACTCTATATTGGCCATGCAGAGGTTTGTCTTGCCAGCGCTGTTTCATCTTTTCAAGAGCTTTATCTTTGGCTTTCATTTTCATATTTTTTGCCGCAATAGTTGGTTCTTGGCTACTGTTTTGCTTTTCTACAGAATCTACTAACTGTAAATCTTGTTTGAATTTATTGCCTTCTTTTATTATTGAATATTTTTTTCTTTCTTTCTTCATGTTGCCTTACTAATTGTATCATCCAATCCTTTGTTGTTTCTATGTATGTTAGTAAGCCAATAGTTGTTGTCTTGTATGACAATTCCAGCTGAATAAGACCTCTTCCACCTTCTTTACGGGGTATGTTTATTATTATTATTATTATCATTATTGTTATTATTATATTTGCCTGAAAGTTAAAGAATAAAGCCTTTCTTCAGATGCTCTTAACCATCGATGAGTATTAACTTTATCAACATCGGATTTATTAGCACGTTCTGAATATTGGCCATGCTAAGATTTGTTGTGGTAGTGTTGCCTTATCTGATCAAGAACTTTATGTTTGGCTTCCTATTTCGTATTATTACAGCAACAGTTGGTTCGTGGATTCTGTTTTGGTTTTCTACAGAATCTGCTAAATGTAAATCTCGTTAGTATTTAAATGGTTGAATGTTTTTTCTTGTTTTCGTTTTGTTTAACTAATTGCATCATTCACTCATTTGTTATTTCCATGTTTGTTTGTAAGACAGCAGTTTTTGTCTTTTATGACTATTCTATCCAGATAAGGCCTATCACTCAATAAGTCCCAGGCCTAACAAATAAAACAAAAAATCTTAGGCAATATTCGACTTTATTCATCAACATAGTCTTCTTCTAGGGTGAGACACTGATTCCAACGCTTCTCTAACAACTGGATGCCTTTTTTGTTGAACAATTTGTCTTTTGCCTCAAAATACGCCTCAATTTCCGATATTACTTCTTCATTGGAGCCAAATCTGTTTCCATGGAGCATTCTTTTGAGATCTGTAAACAGCCAGTAGTCGCCGGGAGACAGATCTAGAGAATAGGGTGGATGCGAAAGCAATTCTTAAATACAAAGCATTCAGACAGAAGTGTGTTCTGCCGAAAGGCAGAGTCTCGTATGGGAAAAAATTAGATTAGGTACCATGTGCAGGGTCTATGAGAAATTTTGCCCGAGCTTTAGGGCTCTGATTCCCCACTATAAAAAGGCCTTGTGCCATATTCCGCCTCTAAAACAAACGTTATAGAACTGATGAATCTTAATCCTTCAGTTTATAACTAAATAAGTTCAGGGCGAGTAGTACTACAATAAAATATCAGTAATTGTGGCCTCCCTTTGTCTCTTCTATAAATAATTTCATGGCTTCTGCTCAGACGAACTTAAGTCACTAGTGCCTCCCCAACAGGTGTTTACTCGTGCAACCAGATTGGCAACTGGGTCCCACCCATTCACAGTTAGGTTAGCCAAATGCAGACGACAATTCTACTCCAATCAGCTTCCTCTCTCGCACTTCCCGCCTGTGGAACTCGCTCCCATGTTCTTGCTTTCCTGACGGCTACAACCTCCAGGAATTTAAATGCAAGGTCAATACTCATCTATTAACCACTTGACTCTAGTTTTTTCCCCATCCCGTATATCCTTTCCTTTCTCTCCACCTTTGAAACTGTCATCACACCTGTATTCCCATCCTTCTATTGCTCCTTTCTAACTGGTTCATCTTCCTCTTCACTCTCTGCTAATTAATCTTTTTACTCTTATGTAGCCCCCTGCACATCAGTGGCATTACCGCCTTGCTCGGGGTGAAACGAGTTAAAAAAACAATGACCAAAGAAATTCTCCTATCGCACGGTTAAATATTCGATCTTAACAACTTTAACAAAATATTGCAATACCAATCATAAATGTTGGTTGTTATTTTAAGAAATAAGGGGATACAAATGAGAAAGATTTGAAATTGAAAACGTTTTCCATTTCACTGAAATACTCGTTACACACTTCTATCTTCCTTTTCTTTATTTCATTTTTTTCACTGAAACCAAGTAGCCTCCTTGATATGTTGTTTGTGTACTCACTCGATCAAAACGGGATAGTAAATTAGTTATGAGATATTATCAGAAGACGTTAAACACTTCCATCTTTCTTTTTTTTATTTACTTATATTTTTTACTGAAACCAGGAAGCGTCTCTACATTTTTTTAATCATATCACCCCAAGCAAGGCGGTAACGCCACTGATGCGAAGGGGGCTACGTAAGAGTGAAAAGATTGGAAAAGAAAAAGCCGGAAACCACATCCTAAACAGGGAACAAGGGATGAGCCTCTTCACCTGTTCAATAGACGTGGGTGGAGTGTGGACCGGGCGATATTTTAGTCTCTAAGCGGACATAGTCCATTATTCATGAGGTACTGGCAGAACTATCGAAGGGAGAGACATGCACGCTTGTTATCGCAACAATATCTCTTAAAGAAGTTCTCGCTGATTTTTTTTTTATGAAAAATAATGTGATATTTACAAAGATTAGTAAGAAATATGTCATTGAAATAATTGCTCATCGCTAGCTACTACTTTTTCTCATCTTTCTTGCTGCATCGGAAAAACGGCACATTTTTTAGCATCTTCAAAAAAAAAATGAAAGTGCTGCTCAACCAGGCCATGCGTCATCGATCGGAACAAGTAATAAGATGGGGCAATGTCTGGCAAATACCACCGGTTGGGTAGGACTTCCCATTTAAGCGTTTTCAAGTAGGTTATCACGCATTTGCAACATTTGGCCTAGCGTTGTCATGTTTCAAAATCATTTTGTTTGATTATCCCCACTACGGTCGAAACACAAATGGCGTAAAAAAATTTACATTGAAATAGCACTTCATTAATTCCAGTAATCCAGATATGTAGGCATTGAGAAATAGAGTGAAGTTTTTAATTACCCATCATTACAGAAAATTTGGCTTATGCAATAAAGTCTCTTTTTTCATACAATACCGTGTTAGTAACAAGATACTTTCATCTATGAAAGACTAGCAGTATAGCCCCGCGTTGCTCGGGTGTAATGAAAGCTTTAAAACTAATCCATGGTCCTGGAGATCAGATACTTTAGACGTTGGCACGGAAGACTAAAACGCAATAGTTGTTTCCAGTTAAAGCGAAACCGTAGACTGAAAGAAAAATAAATGGATGTAAGTCAAATTTTGATTTCCTGGTATCGATATCAAATAAGTTTTTTCGTCGTAAACTGAATTTTGAAAGCTAAATAAGTCCTCTGAGTAAATGATATCATGGCTGAGACTAAGAACTACAATTATACCTACTTAGAGCAAAACTCGAAGCAAAAACTAAAATAAAAGGACTGAAAAAAATACAGACATACAGACAGATAAACAGACACACACACAAACATTTTGCCTTCTATATATATATATATTATCGATTTTCTACACTATTGTAAGAACTGTAACCTTGAAACTTCTGAATATCGTTTCTTATATCTTTATCTATGAGTGTATCAAATTTGATTAAAATCGGACCACTCCTTTTATAACTCGAGTTTTTCGATTATTGATTTTCGATATTTATCGGGGGTACCTCGACACAAAACCTTGCTAAGAGCACTCGCAGACGCTTGTAGTACAACTGTGTAAATTTTCAAGAAAATCGGTTCAGCAGTTTTGGAGTCTATAGGTAATGGATACACACCCGCACACAGACAAATTTTCATTTATAAATATGTTTAGATAGTATCCCTTTATAAACCATTGTTACAACTATTACAATATATATATATATATATATATATATATATATATATATATATATATTGATTGATTGATTGTCTAATTACTTAGTTCTGGTCATAATAAGATTAGACCAGTGCATATTTGTATTAAAAAGTGTTCAATACAGTTATATTGTAAAACCTTTGAATATTCTCCATTTGTAAACGAGCTATTACGCTACGAAGCTTTCTACCATGAGTGGTGTCTTTAGACGATTTTCAATCACTGATTTTACATTTTACCTTTTTTTTTTAAACGCTCACGTAACGGTGGTTTTTTTTAACGTTCATGTGGCAGGGAATTTTTGAACGCGCAATTTTTAAAATTAATATTACAAGGAATTATGGCGTTTTCATCCATATATATATATATATATATATATATAATAATAATAATAACTACATAGACTCTGTAAGTATGCAGGCCGTAAATTTATACTAAAATAAACCTCCGAAAAAACCATTAACAAACAGAACCTAAATCCGTTACAATCCGGTGTACTAAGACGTCGGATAAATGGGGAGAAAAAAAAGAAACCCGCGGAACAAGAACAAAATATTCAATACTCCGCAGTAAAGAAAAAAACCCAAACGGAACCAAACAAAAGAAAAAAGTGCTCAATACAAAGTACGAAAGAAAAGATACAATAGTAGAGCAAAAACACACAAAAATCTAGAGTGAGCCAAAACCTACCGCGGTTTCACACTACGGATCGTCAGGGCGGTAGGTTTTGGCTCACTCTAGATTTTTGTGCATATATATATATATATATATATATATATACACAATACAAAAATCAAGAACCGTTCGTGAAACCGCGGTAGGTGGTGGCTCAATTCTACATTTTTGTATTGTATTCTGCTCTACTTTCGTACTTTCGTATCGAGCACTTTGCTGTTAAGGTTTCGTCTTGTTTTTTTTTTAATTTTAAACGAGCACTAGACGTATTGTTCTTGTGCGCTGTTTGTTTCTTTTTTTCTCCCCCTTTATTTAACCCACGAAGGGGGTCCCCGCCGGGTTAGAAGACGGTTTATATCACTGTTAGTTAGCATTATTTTTGGATATTTAGTCTGTTATTTTTAGTTTTGACTTGCTGTGATTGAGTTCATTACTATATATATATATATATATATATATATATATAAAGGAGTGCGTTTTTTATATGTTTTATTAGACAATCATTCGTGTTGTCTTGCCAAATTCTAGTTAGTATTCAACCCCGAAGTCAATCCCTCGCTGTCAAAATTTGCTGACCCTTTGACCACTTCTGCTGGAAAAGACTAGATAGCGAGAGGTCATCTGCATACGAGTCTTATTCGATAGCAACAATCAGGTCACTGAACTACAATGTAATGTCAGTCCTCTTATATGTCATTTAAATGCCGGACATATTCTTACCGGCTGAAGAAAAGGCTTGAAGCAACAGAAATGCGGTTTTCCAGAAACGGTACTGAGAACAATGGTAACACAAAGGGCACTAGACGGAAGCATTCTTCACTAGACAGACGCATACGTCCTTAAACAAAGACGTTGATTGTTATACCTGTTACTATTCGTTGGTGTTCTTGTATTGTCTATTGGTTGATTGTACTGTGGTATAATAAATCCCTATTAATATATCTTCAGTGTTAAGTATTATTCTTGAACTATTCTTTTCCTGATTATCCCCTCACGGGATATATAATAATTATTAGTTTTTTTTTGTGTACATCCTCTCTAAAACACTTAGAAAAAGACGGTTGAAGTTTCTATAGCACACAATAATAAAAAAAATAAAGGTGCTTGGAAATTAGATACTCACAGGACAGACTGGAGGCAATAAGGGACAGAAGACGACAACGCATAACCTACCTAGAGTGTCTAAGTTCTGAGTGAATCAGTCAGTTAAGTGCCATACGTGACAAACCCTTTGGCGATCATGTCTCTTTCGAGACATGACTGACTGGGCAGAAGATTATCCCGCAGTAGCTTGCCATTGCTTTCTGCAGTAGACTGGTTGCCAGCGAAGACTATAGAAACCCGATCCTCTTATTTAACTCATAACTGGAGGAGGAAGAGATATATGAAGATGTATTATACTGTTAATTAGTGGGGGATCAGTTTATTACTTAATAACAATATAAAACCGATCCCTCACTTTATGCCCAGTAGAAGCCTTAATCATATCTTCATCTATTATATTCAGTTAGTCAATTAAGTGCCATACGTGATACACGCTTGGCGATCATGTGTCAAAAGAGATATGACTGACTGGGCAGACGATTATCCCGCAGTAGGTTGCCATTGCTTTCTGCGGTAGACTGGTTGCCGACCAAGGCTGTAGAACCCAATCTGTCCTGCTATTTAACCCATAACTGGAAGGAAGAGACGGATTAATACCTTTCCCAATGGTATTTGCGCGTAAGTGAATACAATGGATTCAACTGGAATTCGAACTCGGCTCCCCGGTTTCTCGTTCCGAGCCGATATCCACTGTACCACAATAAAGTATTAGGATAGATAACGAAAAGTCAACATTTGTTAAGAGCTAAAAATTGCATGAAATTGTGGAGAGCCATGATCGTTCTTAATAAACTCGGCACATAGAAGTAGATAATTTTTCGTCTTTATTCTTTAACCAGGAAATGCTTGCATTGTGCAAAAAAAAAATGTTGTTCTTATTTTTATCGTCATTTTGTAATAGCAACATTAATTTTTTAAAAAGGTTTTGGTCTTGTGCAAGGGTTCAAATATTCAAGGTAACAGTGAATGCATTAAAAAAATTTGGCAGACCTGTATGACATTACCTCCACCTGTAAATTTGTTGATTATATATTTTTTTGAATTTTTTTCAGTAGAATATCAACGATTAGACCCTAAACTTTCCGATTATCAAAAAGAAATTTGGAAAAAATTCATTATTTAAGATTTTTAGTGGGTGCTCAGTTTCTTATAAAGCCTTATAGTTAATCGATCCCCCATTTTGTAAACACTCGCGTTGGGGTTGCTTTGATGTCGCTGAGTCCATGTATAGAGAAGCTTACAATTTGAAGATCGACAAACCCATAGAAAACTTTTAATTATCCCGACTTCATATCAATGAAAAATAATTTATTTGAAACATTAAAAAAAGGTTTGGAAAGAATTTCTTTAAAATAATTCTTGTTGTAAAATATTTGGAATGAAAAATATGACATGTAAAATATGAAAAAAAAATTGACAGAGAATCTTTAAAATAATTTCTATTCTAAAAAAAGTTTCAATAAAATCATATTTCCGGAACAATTTTTTTCATTAATTTCCTACAAGATTTGAAAAAAGAAAAGGGCAACAACACGAACCGAGTGTTTACAAAATGGAGGATCGATTTACCACAACGTTGTATGAGAAAATGAGCACCCTCTAAAAATCTTTAAATATTAAATTCTGAATTTTTTTTTTTTGAAAATCAGAAACTTTATGTACTAATCGATAAGAATACACAGAAAAAAGTAAAAAAAATAATAATCAACAAATTTACAGGTGGTGGTAATGTCGTACAGGTCCGTCAGAAATTTAATTTTAATCCCCCACCTAACACTACTATCTAAAAATGAGTAATTGTTTATAGTAATTGTCTACTTAAGATCAAAAAGAAACAATTGACATTTCTAGGTCACATAGCGTGGAAAGAATGTTTGGAAAATATGACACTCACAAAATAGATTGAAGGCAAGAGAGACAGAAGTGAAATCATAGCCTACGTTCTTTGCCTTCTATATGCCGTGTCTCTTCAGAACGTAAGCAGTCATGGCCTTGCACATGTTCCTATTCTTTGTCGTCTCTTAATACGCCATCTCCTGTTATCCCACTCAATCACCGCGCCTTCATCCATCTGCTCAAGTCTATCAAGTATCCCATGCGTTGTTTTCTCTTGTCTCTCTTCCCCGCGATCTTTCCCATGAGCATCAGATTCTCCAAGCACTCTTTCCTCATTACAATGTCCCCAAAACTTCAGCTGTTATTTCCTCTTCCTCCTTCTTCATTTTCTTAGTTTTCTTCTTCTTCTTCCATCTTCTTTTTCTGCCCCTCTTTCTCAACCTCTTATTCTTATCCTTCTCTTTTCTTCTTCTTCTTCTTCTTCTTCTTTTCCGCCTCTTCCTCCTTCTTTTTCTTCTTCTTTCTTCTTTTTCTTCTACTTCTTCTTCCTCTCCTTCTTTTTCTTCTTTTTCTTCTTCTTCTTTTTCTCCTCCTCTTCTTCCTCCTCCTCCTTTTTCTTAATTTTCTTCCTTTTCTTTTTATTCTTCTATGTGCCGTTTATCTTCAGGACGTCAGCGATCATGGCCTTCCACATCTCCCAATCACTTGCCGCTTTTAATACGCCCCCTTCTGTTATCCCACTGAATCCCCCGCTCCTTCATCCATCTGCTCAAGTCCATCAAGTATGTCATGCGTTGCTTTCCCTTGTCTCTCTTTCCCCTCTATCCGTCCCGTGAGTATCAGGTTCTCCAAACTTTCCTCATCAGTCAATCAGTTAAGTGCCATACGTGATACACGCTTTGGGCAATCATGTCCCGAAAGAGACATGACTGACTGGGCAGAAGATTTTCTATCCTGCTATTTAAACTATAACTGAAGGGAGAAGAGACGGATTGTATTAATAATTAGCAATTAGTGGGGGATCAGTTTATTACTTCATAACAATAAAAAACCGATCCCCCACTTTATGCCCAGTAGAAACTTTACTTATGTTTCCAACTATTATCTTCATTCAATCCCCGCTTCTTCATCCATCTGCTCAAGTCCATCAAGTATGTCATGCGTTACACATCTTTCAATTATAATACGCGAAAGATAATTCCTGAGTAGAAACGCATTTTATTAAAAACAAGAAAACGCAATGTTTGCAACTTATTTAATCTGACACACACACACACACACACACACACACACACATATATATATATATATATATATATATATATATATATATATATATATATATATATTATGTATTTGTTTGAACATTTATTTTAACAGATACTCGTATTTGAGAAGATAGTGAGGTTTCAATTAAACATTATGTTGATATACATATATATAACTCTACTGACTTGAATATTTTTGAGAAATTCTGTAAGGAAAATACTCAAGCCGCAGTGTTATATATTTAAATATACTGTTTAATTAAAAAACTGAATATCTACTCAGATAAAAGTGTCTATTAAAAATAATGCTCAAACAAATAAATTAAACATGTCGGCTGTTAAGAAGTTTCGTTAATATATATGTATATATCTATACAAAGAGAGAGGTGAAAGTTACGTGAATTGATCAATATGCAAATGGGAATATACACATGTATAAAAATCCTATTCAATTGTTAATAATACAGTGGTCAATGTAGTATAAACAGAACTATTAATTATATATTAATAGATATACATATTATAATACCTCGGTAGCACAACTCGGAGTTTTATGTGCTAAACAGTCATCAGGTGCATATTATGAACTGACCGTTTAAGAAATTTGATCTGAAGTTCCCTTGATATTCATCGGAGCTAAATCTAATAATTTTTAATTACTCCGCATATATATATATATATATATATATATATATATATATATATATATATTCATATCACCCCAAGCAAGGCGGTAATGCCACTGAAGCACAGGGGGCTACGTAAGAATGAAAAGGTTGGAAAAGAGAAAGCCGGTAACCACATCCTAAACAGGGAACAAGGGATGAACCTTTACACCTGTTCAATAGACGTGGGTGGAGTGTGAACCGGGCGATAGTTTCGTCTATCTGCTCCAATTATATATATATATATATATATATATATATATATATATATATATATATATATATATATGATAAACTAAAAAATCTTAGGAACGTTTGATACAATAAGTTTTTCTAAACATGTACTGTTAAGTATAAGCGACAATGAATGTCTATTATGTTTAATCATCGTATTTTGGCTTTAATTTCAGGTGAAAATAAAGACAAAAATTCTCCAACATTTGGATTTAGCGGAGTTTGATGTCAACACAAGATAAAATCGTCGCTGATGGTGGATGTTTTTGTGTTACCGTCCTTATAACCTCTCTGAAGATGACTCATGTGAGCCAAAAGCTTAGAACCAACTTAATTAAAAATTATCCAAATGTTAGAGAATTTTTGTCTTTATTTTCATCTGAAATTAAAGCTAAAATACGATGTTTAGAACGGCTCATGATTAAACATAATAGACATTTATTGTCTCTTATATTTAACAGTATATATTTAGAAAAAAAAATATATATATACATATATATATGATAAAATTAAAAATCTTAAGAACGCTTCATTCAATAAGTTTCCTTACATTGTATATGCATCTAACGTGCGTATATGTATCACGTATATATATATATATATATATATATATATATATATATATATATTGGTTTGTGTGTGTGTGTGTGTGTGTGTGTGTGTGTGTGTGTGTGCGTGTGTGTACAATTTTTTTATTAATTTTCGTTTTTTTGTCTTCGGGAAATATCAGAATAGCTTCGTGTATTCTTTAATTTTTGTTCAATAATTTTGTTTGATCCATTCTCCAAAAACACTTTCTCAAATGAATAATTCCGCTTCACTTCCTGCAAGCTGTTGTTTCCCTCGTCTTTGACGAGAAGTTTTCGACCTCGCACTCTGGCTTAATTCCGTGTGTCGGTCTCTGTGTGCGTGGAGGTGTTGCCTCGCCCGCCTGATTCAATTGCACAGTTGAACGATTACTGTTGTCAAATGAAAAGTTATTTCGGGATCACTGGGCAATTATGATTTTTTTCTGTATTTGATGAGGTGCGGGTTTTCGTCTTTTCGGGAAATTAAATCGGATTTTCATGGCTCAAAAGTTTCTAATCTTGGCTGCCCCCAACGCGATTAATAGCTTGTTTGAGTCTATTATTATAGATTAAATATACGAATATTTTATTGCAACCATCTTTTCAAGATTTATGATATTATTGCATAGTCAACTTTTTGTTCTCAATTTTTTTTTATCAATATTTTTAAATCGGACGTGCGCAGTGGATATCGGCTTGGATCGAGAAATAGGAGAGCCGAGTTCAAATTCCCGTTGCATTCACATACACGCAAATACCCTTGGGAAAGATATGAGTCCGTCGCTTCTCTCTCGTAGAAAAGATTGGGTTCTATAGCTTTGGCTGGCAACCGGTATGCCGCAGTAAATAATGGCAACCGACGACGGGAAAATTTTCTGCCCAGTCAGTAATGTCTCTTTCGAGACATGATCGCCTAAGCGTGTATCACGTATGGAACTTAACTGACTGATCTGTAAATCAACATTTTGTCAAGCGTTTCATATTGTGTTCATATCTATTTAATAATATTGTCACCTCTCTCTATATATTTATCTTTCCTGCAGGTTAGAAGTCTTCCTCTATAGTTCCTATATTTAAGAATGCTGGAGAACCCGCGGACCCCGCTAATTACCACCCTATCAGCTTTCTTCCGATCTTTGGCAAACTGTTCTAAGCCATTATCAACGCCGAGGTGGCTCAGCATCTCAAAGCCCAGAGGCTTCTCTCGGACAAATAGTATGCTTTCCGTTTCACCAGGTCTACTGCTGATATGCTAACGACCATCACTGAGTATATATACCAGGCTCTCGACAAGAATGGTGAAGCTCGAACCGTTACCCTTGATATTTCCAAAGCGTTCAACAGAGTCTGGCATGCTGGCCTTCTACGCAAACTGCGAAGCTATGGTATAACTGGACATTTGTTTGACCTAATCCAGTCATTCCCCTCTAATCGCACACTGAAGGTTGTATTAAACGGACATGCCTCCCAAAACTACCATACGAACGCGGGTGTCCCTCAAGGCTCTATCCTAGGTCCTAGTCTCTTTCTGATTTACATTAACGATCTCTCCGATGCTATAAGATCCCAAGTAGGCATGTACGCCGACGACACCACAGTTTACTCTCGCCTCGATCAAAAATCTGGTGTGGGCGACAAAGCAAACCTTGCTGCCGAGCTTGAGAAGGACCTCCAAACTGTGTTGAACTGGAGTTAGAGATGGCTCGTAAATTTTAATGCTTCCAAAACGAAGCTGCTATCAATTAACCATCATAGACAATCGCTCCTACCTCCCATTAACATGGAACTGGCTAGCCTCGCTGAGAGTAAAACACTACGCCTCCTTGGCCTCACACTCTCAGCGGACCTCAAGTAGAATGACTATATCGAATCCATTGCTAAATACGCTGCTATGAAAGTCGGTTCTCTGTGCAAGGCCCGGAAGTTTTTCCTGTCTGAGTCCATCTTGCACATATATAAATCTACCATCCGCCTGTGTATTGAATACTGCTGCCACATCCGGTCGGGTGCCCCTCCTATTCTCCTTGGAGTTCTTGACAAAATACAACGGAGAATCTTAAATATGATCGATACCGACTTGGCAGCCCGGCTTCAGTCACTCTCTCATCGGTGTGATGTGGCTTCCCTGTGCCTCTTCTATAAATACTTTCACGGCTTCTACTCTGATAAACTTAGATCACAGGTGCCCCCTAGGTATGAATTTGCACAAGATACTAGATTAGCAACTAGGTCCCACTTTTTTACAGTGAAACAGATAAAATGTAACCAGAATTTCTACTCTAACAGCATCTTTTCACGCACTTCCCGCCTGTGGAATTCCCTTCCATATACGTGCTTCCCCGACAGCTACAATCCCCAGGAATTTAAATGTAAGGTCAATAGACACTTCTTATTACACTAACTCGAATCCATTCCCTCAAACTCTCTTCCCATCTACCCAATCCCCATCCTTGGTATCCTCATCCGTCTATCAGGCTACTTCCGACATTTTCTATAACTAACCAGTCTTTCTCATCACTTTCCCCTATGTAACCCCTCTGCGTAACAGTGGCAGTGGAATGCCTTGCTTGGGGTGAAATGATTAAAAAAATGTTCTATTCATACCAATCTGTCACTTTTCAATAAGTTCCTGCATATATATATATATATATATATATATATATATATATATATATATATATATATATATGAATGAAATGATTTGTTTGAACATTATTTTTTATCGATACTCATATTTAAGTAGATATTCCGTAGTATTATGTATTTATATCTGCTGGCGTGATTATTTATGATAAATTTTTATTACGTAAATGTGTGTCATTCGGCAGAATTCGAACCTGCAATCCCTATCCACATAGGGGAAGCTATCATGTGATCGGGCATGTCTTAGACCTATCGACCACGAATGACCATTAATCTATACGAGGTTTTAATCAAGTCTATATAACATAGTTTTCGAATTCCATTTGTTGACATTACGATACATTTCAGTGCAGATATGGTTATTGTGCTAAATCGATTTATGACTATTCATTATCTATCTATCTATCTATCTATGGCTATTCATTATCTATCTATCTATCTATCTATCTATCTATCTATCTATCTATCTATCTATCTATCATGGCTATTCATTATCTATCTATCTATCTATCTATCTATCTATCTATCTATGGCTATTCATTATCTATCTATCTATCTATCTATCTATCTATCTATCTATCTATCCATCTATCTATCTATCTATGGTATTCATTATTCATTATCTATCTATCTATCTATCTATCTATCTATCTATCTATCTATGGCTATTCATTATCTATCTATCTATCTATCTATCTATCTATCTATCTATCTATGGCTATTCATTTTCTATCTATCTATCTATCTATCTATCTATCTATCTATGGCTATTCATTATCTATCTATCTATCTATCTATCTATCTATCTATGGGTATTCATTATCTATCTATCTATCTATCTATCTATCTATCTATCTATCTATCTATCTATCTATCTATGGCTATTCATTATCTATCTATCTATCTATCTATCTATGGCTATTCATTATCTATCTATCTATCTATCTATCTATCTATCTATCTATCTATCTATCTATCTCAGTCCATTATCTATCTATCTATCTATCTATCTATCTATCTATCTATCTATCTATCTATCTATCTATTTCAGTCCATTATCTATCTATCTATCTATCTATCTATCTATCTATCTATCTATCTATCTATCTATCTATCATCATATAATTATGAATTTAAAGTTCATTGCAACACGGAAATTATTATGTTTCGAGATAAAATTTTTTCATCGGGCAAATTTGGATGTTGGTTGTGAAAATGATTTACACTTAAATAAAAAAAACCCATCGGTTTGCTATTTATGTCACAAGGTTCTACGTCAGAGCCCTTAAAATATGTACACCAGAATACCTAAGTAAAGAAAATAAATTCTGCTTCTTTTATGTGCCACTCTCTATGATTTTCTTCTTCTTCTATGTGCCCCGTCCCTTCAGGACGTAGGCGATCATGGTTCTCCACGTCTCCCTATCCCTTGTGGCTCTTAGTATGTTTTACCCCTCGCAACCCCTGTTCCGTCATCCACCTGATCAGGCCCTGCAAATATGTTATCCGCTGCCTTCCTCTGTCTCTTTTTCCTTCTTTCTGGCCTCTTAGTATCAGGTTCTCCAAGCTCTCCTTCCTCATTGCATGTCCCAGGAACTTTAGCTGTCTCTTTCCTGATGCTCAGTATTAATTTCCTTTTCGTTTCCATTCTTTCCAACACCTCATCGTTGCTCGCATGCTCAGCCCACGATATCCGCAGTATCCTTCTGTAGAACCACATTTCCGCTGCTTCAAAATAAATACATTGTAAAAAAACATTTAGATTTTTTCACTACCAACTTAATTTTGGCCTCGCCAGTAGAAAACGAACATGCAATGTCGACAAAGGCAAAAATAGAAACACCGCCGATCGGGTTTCTAAAATCGACAAAGCAATATTCATAATTCTGCTTTCTAAGATTCTATTTGAAAATAAAATAGGTATCTCCAATACTATAGTTTTTAGCATCACCTCAAAAAGTCAGAGATAAAATGAAGAAAAAAAAATTAATGTATTATCACTTCTGATGTCAGTATTTATGAAATAAAGTACTTGCAATGTAAGTCTTACTTTGGCAAAACATATCAAAATGTAAAAACTCGTATCTACAAACAATTTTTCTCCATATATCATTCGGTGATATAGTCTAGATTGATAAATGTTTCCTATTTCTTCTTTATCCTATATATATATATATATATATATATACTACCGGCCATAATTATTAGGGAACCCCAGTGTTTAAAAAATGATGTATTTCATACTATATTTTAGTATTTATTGCGAAATTAATAATTGTAAATGAAAATAGAATGGTTCTTTTGTTAATACTGCACAATAAGATGTGCATCAAATGAATTTATAAATATTTAATAATTACCAAAATTGCAGTTTCATCAATGAAAGAATGAAGAAAATTTAGGGTGATTCGGACGAGGTCATCTTTACTTCCTTGCCTTGTAAAATTTTGCAAAGTAATAATAACAAAAGAACCATTCTATTTTCATTTAGAATTATCCACTTGGCAATAAATACAAAAAATAGTGTGAAATACATCATTCCTTTTAAAACACTGAGGCTTCCTAATAATTATGGCCGGTAGTGTATCCATATATATACATAGATATATATAGTAAATCTAGAGGGTGCGATGGCCAAATTGTCGCTATTTACCTTGTAAAATTTTGCAAAGTAATAATAATAAAAGAAACATTCTATTTTTATTTAGAATTATCCACTTGGCAATCAATACTAAAAATAGCATGAAATACATCATTTCTTTTAAAGAACCGGAGTAGCTTAATAATTATGGCCTGTAGTGTATATATATATGTATATAATTTTCAGATAGAGTGTATATGTAAAAGAACAAAATTAATAAAAAAGACAAGAGACAAACTATACATAGCCAACATGTTTCGTCCTCTGAGTGACTTTATCTAGGCAAATGTAGAATTTTGTTGTACGTGTTTATATACAACAGCAAGGATGTCATTGGCTTATTAAAGCTTTTAAATTTGAGAGCGTTCAACCACTTGATGAATATACCGAATCAACTGCTGAGTCTACCGTTAGAAAATTTAGTTCCTATGTCGTGCCTGAAAATATTTCTCGTCAGATCCCAGCTTGTTCCACATTTTCTACAAATATTTTCGATTCACTTATTCTGATGAACTTTTCTTCTTGGTGTCTCATCTGAATGAATTTAAACATGTTACTTGATTGGCAACTAGGTCTCACCGTCATACAGTTGACCTACGAGATGCAACCGTCAGTTCTATTCTAATAGTCTATAAAATATGCCACAAAGAATTGATGAAAATGCTCAGCAGCATCAACATATTTGGGAAAGACATAAGAATAACCAAGAATCTCTACTGTCAACAAATAACCTGCATGCAGACAGGTAACGAATTCAGCAGATATACAAAGATAGAAAGGGGCGTAAGACAAGGATGTGTCTTTTCACCGGATCTATTCAGCTAGTACAAGACTATTCTGAGAACCTTAGATGTTATGCTAGGATTCGTCCTTGGAGGCCACAATTTGAACAGCATAAAATAAGCAAATGATACAGTGCTGATTGCTGACACGGAAAGGAAACTACAAAACCTCCTACAGAAGGTAGCTGAAGAGAGTGACAAGATGATACGGTGCCGATAGCAGACACAGAAAGGAAACTACAAGACCTCCTACAGAAGGTAGCTGAAGAGAGTGACAAGATGATACGGTGCCGATAGCAGACACAGAAAGGAAACTACAAGACCTCCTACAGAAGGTAGCTGAAGAGAGTGACAAGATGATACGGTGCCGATAGCAGACACAGAAAGGAAACTACAAGACCTCCTACAGGAGGTAGTTGAAGAGAGTGACAAGATGATACGGTGCCGATAGCAGACACAGAAAGGAAACTACAAGACCTCCTACAGAAGGTAGACGAAGAGAGTGACAAGATGATACAGTGCTGATAGCAGACACAGAAAGGAAACTACAAGACCTCCTACAGAAGGTAGCAGAAGAGAGTGACAAAAAAGACTACAAAGAAACTGCAAGCAAACCGAATGCATGGTCATCAGCAAAATGAGCATCCCCAAATGCCAAATACAGGTGGGGATACTAAAATCACAAAATTTTAAATACCTGGGATAATATATATATATATATATATATAAAGACAAGATGTTTGTGTGTGTCTGTCTGTTTTTCTGCCTATATGTCTGTATTTTTTCAGCCCTTTTATATTAGTTTTTGCTTCAAGTTTGGCTCTAAGTAGGTATAATTGTAGTTCTCAGTCTCAGCCATGATACCATTTACTCAGAGGACTTATTTAGCCTTCAAAATTCAGTTTACGACGAAAAAACTTATTTGATATCGATACCAGGAAATCAAAATTTGACTTACATCCATTCATTTTTCTTTCAATGTACGGTTTCGCTTTAACTGGAAACGACTATTGCTTTTTAGTGTTTCGTGCCAATGTTCAAAGAGTCTGAGCTCCAGGACCATGTATTAGTTTTAAAGCTTTTATTACACCCGAGCAACACCGGGCTATACTGCTAGTTAAACATAAACATGTAATTTGTTTAACACTCCTCCAAGTGCATTTCAGTTTAGATCAATAACTGGGGACCCTAGATGTTATGACAGAAGTTTTAATCGGTGGCCACAATTTGAACAACATGAGGTACGCAGATGATACAGTGCTGATAGCAGACACGGAAAGGAAACTACAAGACCTCCTACAGAATGTACCTGAATAGAATGAGAAAAAAGGACCACAAATAAACTGCAAGAAAACCGAATGCATGGCCATCAGCAAAAAGAGCAACACAAAATGCCAAATACAGGTGTGGGATACTAAAATCAAGCTGGTACAAAAATTTAAATGCCGGGGAAGGGTTCTAACAAAAGTCAGAACGTGCGAAACAGAGACCCGAAGGCGAATAGGCATGGCAAAGAACGCGTTCCAGAAACTAAGTAGAGTATTAAGAGACAGGAAATTTTCGATAGAAACAAAGGAGAGATTATTGGATTGCTATGTGGTGTCAGTTCTTCAATATGGCATTGAATGCTGGACAATATCATCAAAGATGAAGGAAAAACTTGAAGCAGCTGAAATTCATCTGTCTCTTTCTGATGCTCAGTATTAATTTTGTTTCCATCATTGCTAGGACTTCATCATTGCTCATATACTCAAGGCTGCCGAGCATCTCAATCAGTTTTTTGTGGCGTATTTTATCGAACGCCTTCGCATAATCAATAAAACACAGGTCCTTCTTCATTTGTATTGCCCTTTCAGAGAGCATCCTAATCATAAACATGGCATTCCTTGTTCCAGTGTCTTTAACGAAATGGCATTGTTTTTGTCCTATCTCTGGTTTGATTCTGCTTCTCGCTCTATTCATCAGGATTCGGACGATCAGTTCTGTTATTTGGCTCATTAAACTGATGCTTCTGTGGAGTTCGCACTCGTTTACTTCTGGCTTCTTATGTAGTGCTATGACGATCGACTTGCTGATATCCTCTGGTATTACACCGCTGTTATAAATTTCATTTATTATTTCTGTAATTTTCTCTATACCAAATTCTTCCAGGGCTATCAGCAGCTCTATGACTATGCCGTCTGGTCCCGCTGCTTTGTTTCTATTCAGTTTGGTTACTGCAGATTCCATTTCAGACTTTACTATTTCCGGTCCGTCCTCATCTTTGCGTATTATTGGTTGCTCTCTCTTGTCATAGAAAAGATCTTTTATATTTTCCTCCCATCGTTGGTGTATTTCGTCTTTCTCACAAAATGATCGTTCCATCCTTAGATTTTATACATCCTGTTGAAGAGCAAGTTTTTTGTCCTGTCAGTTCTTTTATTTTCATTTTTATTATTTTATTTTATTATTCCTTCTAAGTCTCTCTACTTCTGCACATTTGTCATTGAGCCATTCCTCTTTAGCCTGTCTGCATTTTCTTATTTCCTTGTGTAGTTCCCTGTACTCCGTTCTATGTCTTATAGTTCCTTTTTCGAAATAATTATCCAAAATACTTATTTATCCGAAATAACTGAAATATTTCTGTAACCGAAATAATTACAGTATAATTTTTTTGTTTCGCATCAGAAGTATATATATATATATATATATATATATATATATATATATATATATATATGGATATATATATATATATATATATGGCCATTCAACATCTTTGAATTAATCCTTTTTTAATATATATATATATATATATAATTTTCACCATTTATTTTAACATATCACCTGAAGAGGAACAGTTTTGATCTGAAACATGAACATTTTTGTGTAGTGATATTATGATTTTATAAAACTTTGTAAGAACGAAAATACAATATTAAGCTCTACTCTGTATCAAGAACTCTTTAAAAAAGTAAATGCTTGAACAGTGGTTTTTTAATCTACGTATTCTTTCACTTTTATTATATATATATATATAGATATACTTTAACACACTTTTTAATCGACCTGAAGTGGGACAAATATATCATATCTATAGCTGCATCTACTGTTAGAAATGTTGGGTCTCTCTTTCGGGCCAGAATGTATTTTTCTCGTCAGAATCCATCTTGCACATTTGCAAATCTACCATTCATCCGTGCATTGAATATTTTTGCCATATCTGGTTGAGTGCCCCTGCTATTCATCTTGAGGTTTCGACAAAATCCAAAGAAGCATCTACAGTGTAATCGGTACTGACTAGGCATCTCGACTTCAGTCATTTTCTCACCGATTGATAAACGAGATTGGCGACTATGCCCGACCCATTTGCGTTGGAATAGTTAAATGTAACCACTACTTCTTTAACAGTTTCTTTTCTCACACACTCCGTCTGTGGAACTCCTTTCCGTTTACTTGCTTTCCTGAATAGCTACAATCAAAAAGAAAGAAAAACCTAATAAAACAGCAACTGCCATCTTCTGTTTTGTTGAATCCCGTTAATCTTTTATCCTTTCTTCAATAAACGCTGTCAGTCAATCAGTCAAGTGCCATACGTGATACACGCTTGAACGATCATGTCTCAAAAGAGACATGATTGACTGGGCAGAAGATTTTCTATCCTGCTATTTAAACTATAGCTGAAGGGAGAGAAGAGACGGATTGTATTAATAATTAGTAATTAGTGGGGGCTCAGTTTATTACTTAACAACAATAGAAAACCGATCCCCCACTTTATACCCAGTAGAATTTTTACTTATGTTTCCAGCTGTTATGTTCATTCAGTCAGTTAAGTGCCATACGTGATACACGCTTTGGGCGATCATGTCTCAAAAGATACATGATTGACTGGGCAGATTTTCTATGCTGCTATTTAAACTATAGCTGAAGGGAGAAGAGACGGATTGTATTAATAATTAGTAATTAGTGGGGGTTCATTTTATTACTTTATAACAATAGAAAACCGATCCCCCACTTTATGCCCAGTATAAGCTTTACTTAAGTTTCCAATTATTATTTTCTTCATTCAGTCAGTTAAGTGCCATACGTGATACACGTTTGAACGATCATGTCTCGGAAGAGATATGACTGGCTGGGCAAATTTTCTATCCTATTTAAACTATAACTGATGGGAGAAGTGACGGATTGTATTAATAAGTAGTAATTAGTGGGGGGTCAGTTTATTACTTTATAACACTAGAAAACCGATCCCCCACTTTATGCCCAGTAGAAGCTTTACTTAAGTTTCCAATTATTATATTCAGTCAGTCAGTTAAGTGCCATACGTGATACACGCTTGAACGATCATGTCTCGGAAGAGATATGACTGCTGGGCAAATTTTCTATCCTATTTAAACTATAACTGATGGGAGAAGTGACGGATTGTATTAATAAGTAGTAATTAGTGGGGGGTCAGTTTATTACTTTATAACACTAGAAAACCGATCCCCCACTTTATGCCCAGTAGAAGCTTTACTTCAGTTTCCAATTATTATATTCAGTCAGTCAGTTAAGTGCCATACGTGATACACGTTTGAACGATCATGTCTCGGAAGAGATATGACTGGCTGGGCAAATTTTCTATCCTATTTAAACTATAACTGATGGGAGAAGTGACGGATTGTATTAATAAGTAGTAATTAGTAGGGGGGGGTCAGTTTATTACTTTATAACACTAGAAAACCGATCCCCCACTTTATGCCCAGTAGAAGCTTTACTTAAGTTTCCAATTATTATATTCAGTCAGTCAGTTAAGTGCCATACGTGATACACGCTTGGGCGATCATGTCTCGATAAGGACATGACTGACTTGGCAGAAGATTATCCCACAGTAGGTTACCATTACTTTCTGCGGTAGACTTGTTGCCAAGCCAAGGCTATAGAACTCAATCTGTCGTGTTATTTAATCCATAACTGGAGGGAAGAGACGCATTAATTCCTTTCCCAAGTGAATGCAAGAAATTCACCTAGAATTCGAACTCGATTACCGTTCCGAGCCGATATCCACTGCAACACAAATTTTTATCTTACAGTAATTCTCTTCGCACTAATGGTGGTTCTGCTTCAATTGGGGTCAAATGAAAAAAAAAAAAGAATTAAAGATATTATTTGAATCAAATACCGGAGGATTTGCGTAGCTTTTGTCACCTACTTTGTTCGGAATCGACCTTGCGTCCCGTTCGGCATGTATGGGGAGCCGAGATAACATAAATACTACAGCGATACCTTCCTTCGTTTTGTCAGTTCAACTGACATACACAAACCTTACAAATTGTACACGTTTGCGCACATTGTGTGAACTTGCGTTTCAGATCGTCGCTAAGATGGCGAATGATAATAAAATTAAAAAAACGATAGAAAATTGCATTTTGCTTTGAAATAAAATTGGAAGTAAAAGGAATAGAAATTAAGTCAATAGAAAAAATTGTGTTTCTAAAAGAAAAACTGTATCAATGAATGTGTTTGAATTCTCCGTTATTTTTTTATTTTTATTTATTTTTGTATTTGTTTTATAAGTGATTATTCGTTTTAAGGAGAGAATCAAGCTTTTTTTTTTAGGGTAAGGGGCAGAAGAGGTGGGGGAGATGTGAGATCTTTGCAAAATGTTTGCGATTCAATAGCAACACAAACGAAAAACAAAAGGACAAATAATATGCGTAAATCTAACACATGATGACGTGTGATGACACAAATGTTTTTTTTTATTTCTTTATAGTTGTCTGAATTTTCTTTGTTTTTTCTTGTTTTTTGTTTTTGTTTTTTTTTGTTTTTTGTTTTTTTGTTTCTTTTGTTTTTTGTTTTTTTGTTTTTCTTTCGGTTTATTTTATTTTATTTATTTGTTTTTCTTTTCTTTTCTTACGTTTCATTCAAAAGTGTTTCTATCGACTTCTTTTTCCGCCATTCGTTTGGGATTCTGGTTTTGGTTTTTTATTTTTTATTTTTTTGCGTTTCGTTCTTCTTTTCTTGTCTTCTTTTTTCTCTATCTTTTTTTTTTTCTTTTTTTCCTAGTTCATTTTGTTTGCTTACTTTCCCTCTTGGTGTTCATCAATTTCTTTATCCATCTTTTTTTTTTCTATTTCATTTCTCTTTTTTTCTTTTATTAAGCCATTTTTCTTTCTTTCTTTCTTTCTTTCTTTCTTTCTTTCTTTCTTTCTTGTATCTTCACTTCTTTCTGTCAAGTTCTCTTTTTCTCGACCCTGCTCCCTAATTTAATTTTTCTTTCTTTCTTTCTTTCTTTCTTTCTTTCTTTCTTTCTTTCTTTCTTATATTTTGTTTGTTTCTTTTTTCTTTACGTCTCTTGCATTTCTTCACTTCTTTCTGGCCAAGTTTCTTTTTCGCGTCCTTCTTCTGTATATTCTTTCTTTCTTTCTTTCTTTACGTCTTTTTGTTTTGTATTTCCTTCATTTTTTTCTCTCTGTGTCGCTTTTTCTCAACTCTTATTCTTTATGATAATTTTCTTTCTTTCATTCTTTCTTTCTTTCTTTCTTTACGTCTCTTTTGCATCTCCTTCATTTTTTCTCTCTATGTCGCTTTTTCTCAACTCTTATTCCTTATTATAATTTTCTTTCTTTCTTTCTTTCTTTCTTTCTTTCTTTCTTTCTTTCTTTACGTCTGTTTTGTATATCCTTCATTTTTTTCTCTCTATGTCGCTTTTTCTCAACTCTTATTCCTTATTATAATTTTCTTTCTTTCCTTCGTTTCTTCTTCTTACTTTTTCTCTTTGTGTTATTTACTTTTGATCCATCTTCCTTTCTTTACGCAGTTCATTCTTTCTTTTTTTCTTTGACTAATCAATTTCTTTCTGTCTTTCTTTCTTTCTTTCTTTCTTTCTTTCTTTTTACTTTCTTCTTTCTTTTTAGCTCTTTTGACTTTTAATTCTAGAGCATCCGTTCTTTCATTCCTTTAGCCTTTCTTTCTCCTCTTTTGGTCTTCTTTCTTTTTATATCTTTATTTTTTTCCCTTTCTTTTGCTGTCTTTCTTTCTTTCTTTCTTTCTTTCTTCATTTTCTTTTTTCTTTTACTTCTCTATGTCTCTATTTATTTATTTTTTTGTCCTTTCTTCCTTTTCTTTTTTATATTTACTCATCTTTCTTTCTTTCTTTCTTTCTTGCTTGCTTGCTTGTTTGCTTTTTTTCTATCGGTCTTTTTCCTTTAGATTGCTGTTTATGTATGTAGGAAGATCTAAAATTTACATGTGTGTTTCTTTTAACTAATCAGAGCGAAGATTCATTTTGGGATTTGGCCCCAAAGAATACATAGTAAACAACTTTTTATCTTTTTTTTTTTTCATTCTTCTAGATTTCTGTTATTTAAATGTAAATCATCTGCACAACAAAGTGCAACATTGCCTGATGATGAGAATCTATCTCGAAACATTGAAATTTCCGTGTGGAAATGTACAATTAATTCATAACTATATATATATATATATATATAGAGAGAGAGAGAGAGAGAGAGAGATAAATATATACATATGTTTATATATATATACATATATATATAATATATATAAATATATATATAAATATATATATATAAATATATATATATAAATATATATATATAAATATATATGTATAAATATATATAATTAGATATATATATATAAATATATAGATATAAATAAATATATATATATAAATATATATATATAAATATATATAAATAAATAAATATATATATATAAATATATATATATATACATATGTAAATATATATATATATATATATATAGAGAGAGAGAGAGAAAGAGAGAGAGAAATAATGATGTGGGTATATTTTGATTACTTACATAAATTATTTTTCTTATTAATTTGTGACATTTTACATTTTTTTCAATTTCATTTTAAAAATAAATCAGTAATTCTTGGTTTAAGAAATTCAAACAAATTAAGATTTAAACATATATGAACATTTTTAAATTGATAAAAATGTGTTGAATTTTTTTTCAGATTTCGACGGAGGTTAAATATAGCCTAATTGTTTTTAAAAAAAAATATTAAGAAAGGCCACCTTTTCGTGGTCCACAGGGTGGAATGCAAATGTAGTATTTGTACAGCTTCTGTAATACTTTGTGGAAGCTGAGCCGTGGAGACTTTAAAACCTGCCGCACTAACCCTCATTGCATTAAAGAGCAAGTGTTGGTGCATCCTGACACCAGCGTAACAGTTGTCGAGAAATGTGGTCAATCTTTGTCTTTGACCTATATTTACAACTCCCCCTAATTAAAAAAATAAATAAATAAAAATATTAAATCCAGATCTAAAAAAATCAAGTGTGAGAAGATGTTATCATATATCAGAACGACTTTCGGTAATTGGATGACAAAATAGCAAGAATGTAACTAATTTCCTCTTCTAAAAGAACTTCATAAGACTAAAGTAAAGGATTATAAATGATTATATCCAGGATGCGGCAAAAATAATGCCGTCTCACCCTTCTATTTTTTTAACTGAGATAAATAGTCAGTTAAGTACCATATGTGATACACGCTTTGGGCGATCATGTCTCGAAAGAGACATGACTGACTGGGCAGAAGATTTTCTATCCTGCTATTTAAAGTATAGCTGAAGGGAAAAGAGACGTATTGTATTAATAATTAGCAATTAGTGGGGGATCAGTTTATTAGTTAACAACAATAGAAAACCGATCCCCCACTTTATGCCCAGTAAAAGCTTTACTTATGTTTCCACCTATTATGTTCATTCAGTCAGTTAAATGCCATACGTGATACACGCTTGGGCGATCATGTCTCGAAAGAGACATGACTGACTGGGCAGAAGATTTTCTATCCTGCTATTTAAAGTATAGCTGAAGGGAAAAGAGACGTATTGTATTAATAATTAGCAATTAGTGGGGGATCAGTTTATTAGTTAACAACAATAGAAAACCGATCCCCTACTTTATGCCCAGTAAAAGCTTTACTTATGTTTCCACCTATTATGTTCATTCAGTCAGTTAAATGCCATACGTGATACACGCTTGGGCGATCATGTCTCGAAAGAGACATGACTGACTGGGCAGAAGATTTTCTATCCTGCTATTTAAAGTATAGCTGAAGGGAAAAGAGACGTATTGTATTAATAATTAGCAATTAGTGGGGGATCAGTTTATTAGTTAACAACAATAGAAAACCGATCCCCTACTTTATGCCCAGTAAAAGCTTTACTTATGTTTCCACCTATTATGTTCATTCAGTCAGTTAAATGCCATACGTGATACACGCTTGGGCGATCATGTCTCGAAAGAGACATGACTGTCTGGGCAGAAGATTATCTTGCAGTCGGTTGCCATTGCTTTCTGCGGTAGACTGGTTGCCAGCCAAGGCTATAGAACCCAATCTGTCCTATTATTTAACCCATAACTGGAAGGAAGAGACGTATTAATACCTTTCCCAAGGGTATTTGTGAGTAAGTGAATGCAAGGAATTCAACTGAAATTCCAACTCAAATTGACGTAAAACAATTGCATCGCCATCATTACTAGGCTATTTCTTGTGGGGTGTAACGAAAGATGTTGTTTACAGGCTCAAACGTAAGACAATTCCCGTATTAAAACAAATACTGATGAATAATCTGAAATTAACATAGAAATGTGCAAAATAGTTTGTTTTACTGCAGGTTTGAAATCTCCAGGGTTCAGCCTCCACTAATCATTGAGCAGCGATTCCCAGACTGGGGTAAATTTCACCCTGGGGGGTAAATTTGAAGCTACCACTTATGGGGAATAATTACACTACCTACTAAATAAAAAAATCCCAGATGGATTTACCCATGTCTGGTAGAGAGAGAGAGGGGGAGGGAGAGAGAGAGGGAGGGAGGGAGGGAGATAGGGGGGGGAAGAGAGGGAGATGGAGAGGGAGAGAAAGAAAGAGAGAGGGAGAGGGAGAGAGAAAGAGAGAGAGAGAGAGGGAGAGAGAGAGAGAGAGAGAGAGCAAACAAAAGACCATTTATTTGTTACTAACCACTCTCTATGATTTTCTTCTTCTTCTATGTGCCCTGTCCCTTCAGGACGTAAGCGATCATGGTTCTCCACGTCTCCCTATCCCTTGTGGCTCTTAGTATATTTGCTCCTGTTACACCTCACAACCCTCGTTCCGTCATCCACCTGATCAGGCCCTGCAAATATGTTATCCGCTGCCTTCCTCTGTCTCTTTTTCCTACTATCTGGCCAGTCAGTATCAGGTTCTCCAAGCTCTCCTTCCTCATTGCACGCCCCAGGAACTTCAGTTGTCTCTTCCTGATGCTCAGTATTAATTTCCTTTTTGTTGCCATTCTTTCCAACACCTCATCGTTGCTCGCAGGCTCAGTCCACGATATCCGCAGCATCCTTCTGTAGAACCACATTTCCGCTGTTTCAAGTTTTGTCCTCATTTTCGATGATATTGTTCAGCATTCATTGCCGTATTGAAGAACTGACATCACATATCCATCCAGTACCCTCTTCTTTGTTTCGAGTTAAATTGTCCTGTTTCTTAATACTTTAACTTCTGGAATGCTTCCTTGTGCTTTTGGATCTCAGGAATATAAATGTATAGAAACTGCTGTGACCACAAAGTGAGTGGTCAGTTTATATATTGATTGAAATATGGAATTGATCCCTCACTTTATATCCAGTATTCTTCTGTAGAACCACATTTCAGTTGCTTCAAGTCTTTCCTTCATCTTTGATGATATTGTCCAGCATTCACTGCCATATTGAAGAACTGACATTACATAGCAATCCAGAACTCTTTTCTTTGTTTCTAGTGAATTTTTCTTGTGTGTTCGTACTTTACTTAGCTTCTGGAACGCGGGAGCCTAAAATGCCAATTACAGGTCAGGGATACTATAATAAAACAGACACACAAACTGAAATGGTTTAAAAAAATCTCACCTCATTAGCAAGTGTCGTCACCTGAGTAGATTAAAAAAAAACATTAATTATCCTCTCCTTCCATTTATTCATAATGTGTTTTCTGAAGTTTTTCTTACCTATTACTACTGACTCAATGGACAAATAACCTACCTTTAATTAAATTACCTACCTTTAACTACCAAAGGAAGATTACTACTTTTTCCTCCTCTTCTTGACTCTTTCTCGACTAACATTCCTCGCCAAGTCTTTTACCAACTTTTGCTTCCGGTGCAAGAATTTTTTTCATTCTACGGTCGACTGGAGTCGACAATGCAAATTTCGAACTAACGTGTTGAAAAAGCTATCCCCCCTAAATGTGATCTGAATTTACAGATGAAATATATATATATATTAAAATGTGTGTGTGTCTGTGTATGTTAGAACGAAACGCACACCACTTAATTGCTGCCTAGGTTTCGGTCGAACCGGTTTCCTCAAGCAATATATATATATTAGGATGACTGCTCTATAACACTGTCAGCACTCTGTCTTCGGGTAGAGGGCGCTCTCTGCTTCCGAGCAGAGAGCACAAACCCAGTCGTGGTTCCGCCGAAGGGTAGAAGCCCGATTGAGGAAAAATAGGCAGAGATGTTTTGGCCCGGCTATATGGCCGGGAATACCCACTATAAAATGACCATGTGTCACATCCGGCCTTGGGTGGGAAGGCTAGTAAATACGGCAATATATATATATATATATATATATATATATATATATATATATATATTTGGTCATCCGCAGGACAGATCTGTTTCACCGTATCACAGCTCATCAGTACGATTAGACTCCGATTACTTTTTTAACCAGGATTGAAACCCGACCGAAATGGCGTCAGTCGGCGACTCTACCCCTGAGCTATTGGCGTTCGGTGGAAGTAGGTAGACTTTTTAGCGCATATCATTATACGCGCCCAATAGCTAGAGCGTTCTAATTCATTTCACTGCATTAATGAGCGATACTACCGGCCATAGTTATTAGGCCGTCCCAGTTTTTAAGAGAAATGATGTATTTCATATTTATTGCCAAATGAAAATAGAATGGTTCGTTGGCAATAGGTTTCAAGGCAAGGAAGCAAAGATGAACACGTCCCAATTCCCCTAAATTTTCTTCATTCTTTCATTGATGAGACTGCAATATAGGTAATTATTAAATATTTATAAATTTATTTGATGCACATGTTATTTTGCAATATTAACAAAAGAATGATTTTCTTTTCATTTAAAATTATTCATTTGGCAATAAATACTAAAAAATAGTATGAAATTTTTTTAAAACACTTAGGTAGCCTAATAGTTATGGCCGGTAGTGTATATATATATATATATATATATATATATATATATATATATATAAATTTTTCAATCCTTGTTCATTAGCCTACAATTTTTAACAGATTCAATTGTCTTTGACAAACAAGAAAACTCTGCATATCAAAAACGAATAAAAGAAAAGCCTCGCCAAATTAAGTTTTAAAAAAATGAACCAAAATTTAATCAGAGCGTGTACTACAAAATCCCGAAAAAGAAAAGAGTTCATAGAAAAACGTGGGTGCGGGATATACCTTTCTGTTTTTTTTTCTTTTTTATAAATTATTTATTTTTATTTATTTAATTATTTTTCATTAAATTTCCATCAGTCCCCTTTTCTCTACCGACAGAGACCAAACAACCTCACCAAGGAAATGACGTCAAACGCCACAGCTTCAACACACCGGATATTACGTCACAGTTACTTTATTTTTGTTTTTTTAATCTTTACGTTTTTTTTTGTTTTTTTTTTGTTTTTTTGTTTTTTGGTTCTTGTTCTTTTCGTTTACTTTTTGCCTTAATCTGGTAACGTTGCTGAGGTAAAAGAATGCGTAGAGCAGAAAAAAATGAATGAAAAATAAACTGTTATGTGAAAAAGCGATTAATAAAAAAAATAATACATAAATTTAACAAATGTAAAAATAAAATTTTGAAAAATAACATTCAAATATTGACAAAACAAAGCCAGAGCGAAACACATATTAAAATCCACAGAGGAAAACAAAAAGTGAAAAAAAAAAAAGAAAGCCATTTTTGCGTCTTGGCATGTCAAATTCAAACTAAAAATATCTATTTTACGATATATATTTTTATCATTTTTACTATTTTCGAAATTCCAAGTGCGACATATTTTTCTTAGTGGAACTGCCTGGGTTTTATTTCCTTTTAGTTTATGCCTCACACTTGCTGCGTTTTGTTATTATTGTATTTTAGCATTTTATGTCTAATTTTTGAGATTATTAACTTACTTTTACGGCATTGCTCTAATGTTTCCAACAGCGAATAATATATATATATCAGCATGCAGTGTGGGTATAGAAGAATCCAAAAGAGTATCCTGTACATTCAGTGGTAGGATAACTATCTAAGAGAGCTCTAAATATATATGTATATAAATACATATAGAGCAAACAGAAGAAAATTTAAGGCAAACATGTTATTTCATGGTAAATCGGTGGTGTGGGCTTATTTCAGTCGAACCATCATCAGCTTCCGTGTTTATTTTACAAAGGATTTTACACGAATTCGTGTAAAATCTTTTGTACAATAAAGAAGGAAGCTGATGATGGTTCGACTGAAACAGATCTAATTCCGATTTACTATGAAATATCGTGTCTGCCTTAATTTTTCTTATATATATATATATATATATATATATGTAAACATATACTCAGTTATAATCTGAGATTAGGCACAGAATGGTTAAATAAAATAAAGACAAGAGGAAAACTGTATTTTAAAATACAGTTTTCCTTTTGTCTTTATTTTATTTAACCATATATATATATATATATATGTGTGTGTGTGTGTGTGTGTGTGTTGACTTGTGATAATGCTTAGCACGAGGTTGTTGTTTTTCAGTGCCCACATTGAATTTTAAATAAAACCTCATGCTCAACCCTTTCCTCTTATATCCATGTCTTGTAAAAATTATAGCTTATAAATAAATTCTGGCTATTTTAAAATGGAGGAGTTATTTTTCAGTCACATGGGTTTGACCCTTCGACGTGTTTTAATGGTTAGCAAGATTTATTAACACTGACTAGTGAGTTCGACCCTCACTGGGTGTTTCAGACTTTCAAACTTATGCCACGTCTAAGCTAAATTTAGAAAACATTTTGGGCAACTCGACGTGGTGTAATGGCTAGACAGCTTTTGTCGCTAGAACTAATGTCAACTGAGTAGTGAGTTCGATCCTCACTGGTGACACCATACTTTCGGTCTTGTTCATAATAAATTAATACTCTGTGGATGTGTTGAATATGACGGACAAGAAAAAAAAACTAATTCAGCCCAACTAGATGCCTAAAACAATACCCTTGAGAAAGGCTAAAGAAGAGTCACCGAAAGCGCTTGGGACAATATAAAAAAAAATTTTGGCACTTACTCCCGCCAAATAGAAAAAAAAATGTAATAAAGCTGTAAAGAAAAAAATAAATAAATAAAATTCAGATTAAATTTATTAATGCTCCATATTCAACGAAACATTAAAAAGAATTCCTGCTGCCCAAATGTACATTAACACACACACACACACACACACACTTATATATATATATCGCGGAAATTAACGAAATGGTCTTTAAAAAACCGACGATTTGAAATGATTTGTTTGAACATCATTTTTGATCGATACTCGTATTTAAGTAGATATTTTGTCTTTATAATCAAACAGTATTATATATTTATTTCTACCGGCCTGATTATTTACGATAATCTCATAGTTACGGAAATTAACGAAGATTAACGAAACTGCTTATAAACAACCAACAATTTTAAATGATTTGTTTGAACATTATTTTTGATCGATACTCGTATTTAAGTAGATATTCTGTTTATAATCAAACAGTATTATATATTCATTTCTACCGGCCTGATTATTTACGATAATCATCTTTTTACGGAAATTAACGAAGATTAACGTAACAATATTATATAGTTATTTACGATACATTTTTGTTACGAAAATGTGTGCCATCCGGCAGGGTTCGAACCTAAGAACCCTATCTAAACAAAGGAATCCACCAACTGATCTGGCGCGTCTTAGACCTCTCGACCAAGAATGACCAACAGTCTAAACGAAGTCAAATCAAGCCTATAAAACACAATTTTTGATACATCGTAATGATCATACCTGCTATGAAATGTATCGGAATGTCAGAAATGTAAATGTAAATATGTTACAAAAATTAACGAAATAGACTTTAAAAAACCGACAATTTGAAATAATTTAGACTGTTGGTCATTCGTTGGTCGAGAGATCTAAAACGGGAGGGCCAGGTCATTTGATGTTTCATCTATGTGGTTA